>JAVSCE010013551.1:0-102314 GCA_032199065.1 Smutsia gigantea | reverse complement strand
CCTCCCTTCCCACCCATCCTCCCCAGTCCCTTTCCCTTTGGTAACTGTTAGTCCATTCTTGGGTTCTGTGAGTCTGCTGCTGTTTTGTTCCTTCAGTTTTTTCTTTGTTCTTATACTCCACACGAGTGAAATCATTTGATACTTGTCTTTTTCGGCTTGGCTTATTTCACTGAGCATAATACCTCTAGCTCCATCCATGTTGTTGCAAATGGTAGGATTTGTTTTCTTCTTATGGCTGAATAATATTCCATTGTGTATATGTACCACCTCTTCTTTATCCATTCATCTACTGATGGACTCTTAGGTTGCTTCCATTTCTTGGCTATTGTAAATAGTGCTGTGATAAACATAGGGGTGCATCTGTCTTTTTCAAACTGGGCTGTTGCATTCTTAGGGTAAATTCCTAGGAGTGGAATTCCTGGGTCAAATGGTATTTCTATTTTGAGCTTTTTAAGGAACCTCCATACTGCTTTCCACAATGGCTGAACTAATTTGCAGTCTCACCAGCAGTGTAGGAGGGTTCCCTTTTCTACATATCCTCGCCAACATTTGTTGTTGTTTGTGTTTTGGATGTTGGCCATCCTCACTGGTGTGAGGTGATATCTCATTGTGGTTTTAATCTGCATTTCTCTGATGATTACCGATGTGGAGCATCTTTTCATGTGCCTGTTGGCCATCTGAATTTCTTCTTTAGAGAAGTGTCTATTCATGTCCTGTGCCCATTTCTTAATTGGATTATTTGCTTTTTGTTTGTTAAGGTGCGTGAGTTCTTTATATATTTTGGATGTCAACCCTTTATCAGATACGTTTCTATGAATATATTCTCCCATACTGTAGGATGTCTTTTTGTTCTACTGATGGTGTCCTTTGCTGTACAGAAGCTTTTCAGCTTGATATATAGTCCCACTTGTTCATTTTTGCTTTTGTTTCCCTTGCCCGGGGAGATATGTTCATGAAGAAGTTGCTCATGTTTATGTCCAGGAGATTTTTGCCTATGTTTTTTTCTAAGAGTTTTATGATTTCATGACTTACATTCAGGTCTTTGATCCACCTTGAGTTTACCTTTGTGTATAGGGCTAGACAGTAGTCCAGTTTCATTCTCTTACATGTAGCTGTCCATTTTTTCCAACACCAGCTGCTGAAGAGGCTGTCATCTCCCCATTGTATATCCAAGGCACTTTTATCAAATATTAAATGACTGTATATGTTTGGGTTAATGTTTGGATTTTCTATTCTGTTCCACTGGTCTGTGGGTCTGTTTTTGTGCCAATATCAAATTGTCTTGATTACTGTGGCTTTGTAGTAGAGCTTGAAGTCAGGGAGTGTAATTCCCCCTGTTTTATTCCTCCTTCTCAGATTGCTTTGGCTATTCGGGGTCTTTTGTGGTTCCATATGAATTTTAGAATTATTTGTTCCAGTTCATTGAAGAAAGCTGTTGGTAGTTTGATAGGGATTGCATTGAATCTGTAGATTGCTTTAGGTAGTATAGCCATTTTGACAATATTTATTCTTACTAGCCAAGAGCATGGGATGCATTTCCATTTGTTAGTGTCCTCTTTAATTTCTCTTAGGAGTGTCTTGTAGTTTTCAGAGTACAAGTCTTTCACTTCCTTCGTTAGGTTTATTCCCAGGTATTTTATTCTTTTTGATGCAATTGTGAATGGAATTGTTTTTCTGATTTCTCTTTCTGTTAGTTCATCATTAGTGTATCGGAAAGCAACAGATTTCTGTGTGTTAATTTTGTATCCTGCAACTTTGCTGAATTCACATATTAGTTCTAGTAGTTTTGGAGTGGAGTCTTTAGGGTTTTTTATGTACAATATCATGTCATCCACAAAGAGTGACAATTTGACTTCTTCTTTACCAATCTGGATGCCTTGTATGTCTTTGTTTTGTCTGATTGCCGTGGCTAGGACCTCCAGTACTATGTTGAATAACAGTGGAGAGAGTGGGCATCCTGTCTTGTTCCCGATCTTAGATGAAAAGCTTTCAGCTTCTCGCTGTTAAGTATGATGTTAGCTGTGGGTTTGTCATATATGGCCTTTATGATGTTGAGGTACTTGCCCTCTATACCCATTTTGTTGAGAGTTTTAATCAGGAATGGATGCTGAATTTTCTCAAATGCTTTTTCAGCATCTATGGAGATGATCATGTGGTTTTTGTTCTTCTTTTTGTTGATGTGGTGGATGATGTTGATGGATTTTCTAATGTTGTACCACCCTTGCATCCCTGGGATGAATCCCACTTGATCATGGTGTATGATCCTCTTGATGTATTTTTGGATTTGGTTTGCTAATATTTTGTTGAGTATTTTTGCATCTACGTTCATCAGGGATATTGGTCTGTAATTTTCTTTTTTGGTGAGGTCTTTGCCCAGTTTTGGTATTAGAGTGGTGCTGGCTTCATAGAATGAGTTTGGAAGTATTCCCTCCTCTTCTATTTTTTGGAAAACTTTAAGGAGAATCGGTGTTATTTCTTCTCTATATGTCTGGTAGAATTCAGAGATGAATCCATCAGGCCCAGGGGTTTTGTTCTTGGGTAGTTTTTTGATTACCGATTCAATTTCGTTGCTGGTGATTGGTCTGTTTAGTTTTTCTGTTTCCTGCTTGGTCAGGCTTGGAAGGTTGTATTTTTCTAAGAAGTTGTCCATTTCTTCTATGTTTTCAAGCTTGTTAGCATATAGATTCTCATAATATTCTCTTATGATTCTTTGTATTTCTGTGGGGTCCGTCGTGATATTTTCTTTCTCATTTCTGATTCTGTTTATGTGTGTAGATTCTCTTTTTCTCTTAATCAGTCTGGCTAGGGGTTTATCTATTTTGCTTATTTTTTCAAAGTACCAGCTCTTGGTTTCATTGATTTTTTCTACTGTTTTATTCTTCTCAATTTTATTTATTTCTTCTCTAATCTTTATTATGTCCCTCCTTCTGGTGACTTTGGGCCTCATTTGTTCTTCTCTTCCCAATTTCAGTAATTGTGTCTTTAGACTATTCATTTGGGAATGCTCTTCCTTCTTTAAATAGGCCTGGATTGCAATATACTTTCCTCTTAGAACTGCCTTTGCTGTGTCCCTCAGAAGTTGTGGCTTTGTGCTGTTGTTGTCATTAGTCTCCATATATTCTTTGATTTCTGTTTTGATTTGGTCGTTAACCCATTGATTAATTAGGAGAGTGTTGTTAAGTCTCCATGTATTTGTGAGCTTTTTTGATTTCTTTCTAAAATTTATTTCTAGTTTTATACCTTGGTGATCTGAGAAGTTGGTTGGTAGGATTTCAATATTTTTGAAATTACTGAGGTTCTTCTTGTGGCCTAGTATGTGGTCTATTCTGGAAAATGTTCCATGTGCACTTGAGAAGAATGTGTATCCTGTTGCTTTTGGGTGTAGAGTTCTGTAGATGTCTGTTATGTCCATCTGTTCTAGTGTGTTGTTCAGTGCCTCTGTGTCTTTACTTATTTTCTGTCTGGTTGATCTGTCCTTTGGAGTGAGTGGTGTGTTGAAGTCTCCTAAATGAATGCATTGCTGTCTATTTCCTCCTTTAATTCTGTTAGTATTTGTTTCACATATGCGGGCACTCCTGTGTTGG
The DNA here is from genome assembly GCA_032199065.1 of Smutsia gigantea. Classification (NCBI taxonomy): domain Eukaryota; kingdom Metazoa; phylum Chordata; class Mammalia; order Pholidota; family Manidae; genus Smutsia; species Smutsia gigantea. Next base: position 98,730 of record JAVSCE010013551.1, on the reverse strand, counting down.
GTGCATATATATTTATAATGGTTATATCTTCTTGTTGGACTGACCCCTTTTTCATTATGTAATGTCCTTCTTTATCTCTTGCTACTTTCTTCATTTTGAAGTCTATTTTGTCTGATACAAGTACTGCAACACCTGCTTTTTTCTCTTTGTTGTTTGCATGAAATATCTTTTTCCATCCCTTCACTTTTAGTCTGTGTATATCTTTGGATTTGAGGTGAGTTTCTTGTAGGCAGCATATAGATGGGTCTTGCTTTTTTATCCATTCTGTTACTCTGTGTCTTTTGATTGGTGCATTCAGTCCATTTACATTTAGGGTGATTATTGATAGATATGTACTTATTGCCATTGCTGGCTTTAGATTCGTGGTTACCAAAGGTTCAAGGGTTGCTTCTTTACTATCTAACAATCTAACTTAACTTTCTTGTTAAGTAATTGTAAAGACTGTCTGATGTTTCTTTATTTCTCTCCCTTCTTATTCTTCCTCCTCCATTCTTTATATACTAGGTGTTTTATTCTTTGCCTTTTTTTAGTATTTGGATGGTCTGCTTTCTTTGCTATGATTTTATTTTCTCTGGTGACATCTTTTTAGCCTTAGGAGTGCTTCCATCTAGGGCAGTCCATTTAAGATACCCTGTAGTGGTGGTTTATGAGAGGCAAACTCTCTCAACTTTCGTTTGTCTGGAAATTGTTTAATCCCTCCATCATATTTAAATGATAATCGTGCTGGATACAATATTCTTGGTTCGAGGCCCTTCTGTTTCATTACGTTAAATATATCATGCCTTTCTCTTCTGGCCTGTAAGGTTTCTGTTGAGAAGTCTGAAGATAGTCTGATGGGTTTTCCTTTGTAGGTGATCTTTTTTCTCTCTCTAGCTGCCTTTAATACTCTGTCTTTATCTTTGATCTTTGCCATCTTAATTATTATGTGCCTTGGTGTTGTCTTCCTTGGGTCCCTTGTGTTGGGAGATCTGTGGGCTTCTGTGGACTGCAAGACTATTTCCTTCCCCAGCGAGGGAAAGTTTTCAGCAATTATTTCTTCAAAGACACTTTCTATCTCTTTTTATCTCTCTTCTTCCTCTGGTACTCCTATAATGCGAATATTGTTCCGTTTGGATTGGTCACATAGTTCCCTTAATATTCTTTCGTTCCTAGAAATCCTTTTATCTCTCTCTGCCTCAGCTGCTCTGTATTCCTGTTCTCTGATTTCTATTCCATTAACAGTCTCTTGCATCTTATCCAGTCTGCTGTTAAGCTCGTCGATCACATGTCCGATTTCTGCATTGTTTTTCCTCACTTCCCTCACTTCCTCCCTCAGCTCTTGCACATTTCTCTGTAGGTCCCTCAGCATGGTTGTGACTTTTATTCTGAATTCTTTTTCAGGAAGACTGTGCATTTCCATCCTTTCAGACTCCCTCTCTGGGGTTGTCTGGTTGATTTTGGTCTGAACCATATTCCTCTGTCTTTTCATGGCTATAGAAGTGGTCGCTCGTAGTTGCCACGTATGTCAGCTGGGCTCTTTAAGACTTTAAAAAGAGAAAAAAAGAAAGAAAAAAGAAAAAAAAGAAAGAAAAGAAAAAACAAAACAAAACAAAAAAACGCCCACTGGGAGTAGATTCTGTGGGAATGCTGTAGGTAGCGCTGTTGCCCCACTATTCCGCAGCCATGGCCACGCTACTCCGCAGGGCCCTTTATCGCTCTGGCCAGGGTGGGAATGAATGGGAGGCTGTTGATCTCAGTGAGAAGTGTAAGTACGGCCACACTTCCCCAGTCGCCAGCTAAGGCGTCTGAAACTCCCCAGGACTCCCAGCCTGCTGGGCTGAGTGTGCTGGGGTGATCCGGCTCCTCCGCTGGGCTCCTGTCTCTTTAAGACCGCTGAGGAAAGCGCGCACTTTTTTTTTCCTTCCCGGAGCCGGCTGCAAGCACCCTGGCGCGTTCCCCGCTCAGATCCTGCCCCTCTGTCTCTCCAATCTCTGCTGCACTGTGCAATGTGGGTCAGCGCTCCCCGCGCAGATCACCGGGGCTGGCTACTTCGCGGGGTGTGCTTCCACTCCCTCCCGGCTCTGAATCCTCTCCTCCCGCCGGTGCGCTGGGGTGGGGGAGGGCTCGGGTCCCGCCGGGTCGCGGCTCCGTATCTTACCCGCCTCTTGGGGTGCTGAGTCCTCTCGGGTGTAGCTGCACGCTGTGTGCTTTCCTGTGTATTCTGGTCTCTCTTTTAGGAATAGATGTATTTGCTGTATTTTCGTAGGTACATATAGTGTTGGGAGGAGATTTCTGCTGCCCTGCTCACGCCGCCATCTTCCCGGAAGTGAGGAAGCTCTAATTTACAGAACACACGGGCACTATTAGAACCTCACATTCTGGATATCATTTGTCCACCAATAGACAAAATTATTCAATACAAAAGGGTATAAAGACCTTTCTGAGCTGCCTGCATCAGAACCCCCACTGTGCACCCACGCACACTCACTCACACCTCCCTGCCCACTGGACCCCCCTCATACTCCTTGGCACCTGGGACACAAACTCCTCCAGTACCTCTAGGCAGTCAGTGATGCGCCCTGCATCTGGCCGCCAGTGCTGGTCTCCTGCTCACTGTCAGACCCCACTCTCTTAGAGCCATCTGAGGGGAAGGCCGTAGTGAACAGAGGTAACCGGTCCAGAGGCTCCAGCCACTCTGATGGCTAGGAGGACGCACATGTTCACCCCCTCATGTCTCATTCACTGAGCACTAGTGTGTGCCACAGCTCCCGAAATGTTAAGTGATTCCACAAGGTCTATAATGAGGCACCGAAAGCTGCTAACCGCAAATCCTACTTTTCCTCCTTATCTCTGGCCACTCCCCTCAGCTTCTTTTCTGGACTTGTTTCCCCCTACCTATTGGCTTGATGTCATCTCCCTGGTTCTGCAGGTCTGGATTAGATCATTTCTACGATTCCTTTCAACGCTGTCTGTGATTACCATCATGCTATGTTTCAAATTTAGGTAGGCTGAATTTGGCATTTCCTGATGGGAAAATAAGGTAGAAATGTCCAGAAGGCTGTTTGAAATGTGGACTGAAGCTCTGGAGAAATTGAAACTGGATGTAGAATTTGGGAACCAGGCTCACTGAGATGAAAATAGTGGCCATGTGGATAAATGAAATGATGATGGAAGAGAGTAAAGGGAGAGAGAGTACCTCATATAGACCTTGTGGAATCACTTACATTTCAGAAGCTGGAAGAAGAGGAAAAGCAGTCTATTTCTTGATATAGAGAACAGTCAGTCACTACTGATACTGACTTCGGGGTAAGGCACAGCCAAATGGAAACCAAGGACTGATCCCAGAAACTGTGCACCCAAGGCTGCCAACCGCAAATCCTACTTTTTCTCCTGTATCTCTGGCCACTCCCCTCAGTTTCTTTTGTGGACTTGTTTCCCTCCACCTATTGGCTTGATGTCATCTCCTTACACACCTACTGGACCCTCTAGCCCACTCCCACATCTTCAGGTGCCACCCCATCAGTTCATGTTTCCCAAACCATCAGCTCTTGGTCAGACTTGTGCCCTAATTACTTGTTTCTCAAGCAAACTTTTGATTAGTTTTCTCACTTCCCTGGTACCAGGGATAAAAGTCCCCCCAAATCAAGTATAAATATTCTGCTCACCCAGTCCTCTGTGTAAATCCATCAGTCCTTATTGGGGAGAGACACAGCCTGGCTCTGGCTGAGAAAACAACCCCCATTTGGGGATCTACAAATTTTGCAACTTTGGAAGGACCCTGTGCAGTGAGATGGGGCAACCAACTTATCCCTGTTTGCTGAGGACTTTCCCAGTTCTAGCACTGAAAGTTCCATATTCCAGGAAAGTCCTAGGTCCAGGCAAGCCAGATGGTTGGCCACTCTGCAGGGAGGTGTCCTTTGTGCAGTACTGGCAAGGGCAAAGGCCTGGAAAAGGAGTGGTCATAGACATCACTATGTCAAGTACAGACATTTTATGAATTCTGGGTTGGTAGGGGGAGCCCATATGCTCTAGTTACTCCCTAGGGCCCCCAGGGCCTTTGCAGAGGTCTGCAGGAGCAGGTGGGGGCAATGAAGTGGAGAAATTTTGGTTCAAGGTGAATGTGGTCTCATTTAAACCCACAGGCTGGAGAGGCCCAGGGACTTTTGGGATGTATTTACATAGCCAGGGTGATACCACATACACAGCTTTGTCCAGTGCTTTTGTATCTATGACTCTACATTCTCCCAGTTTGATGCCTGTATAATAGTCCATTAAGAGGATTCTGAGTTTGCTTCAAAATATTTCCTATCATAAATAACAGTTCATGAACATCTTTGTGCTGAATTTTTTTTCTGTGTTAAAATTTTTTTCAATAGTAATTTGAAAGTATCATTGATGAAGTGTATACATTATGAATGTTATCTCACTTAATACTCACAGCACCACTCTGGGGTAGGTATTATTTTCCCTAGGTGGAAACTGGAAACCAGAGGTTATGCAATTTGCCCAAGGTCAGATAGCTAGTGCATGATGGAGCCAGGGTCTGAAACCAGCACCAGTATACATTTTTAAAATATGTTGATGGTGAATTTTGATTAGTTCAGGGCCATTTCATCTCTTGCCTGTTTGCTCTACTGAGCCTCCCCCGAGCTTTGCATATGCATCTCTTTATTTTTAGTTCTATGTTTTGCCCAAGTGAACATGTGTGCCTCTCTTCTGCACTTCTCCCACTGTGTTGCATTTGTTTATTCACACATCTGCTCCACCTGCAAGCTGAGGGAGCCCCTTGAGGGTAGAACTGCATCTTATTCATCTCCTTCCAACATACCTAGCAGGATGGAGTAGAGACTCAAGAGAGATTTGTTGTTGAATGTGCAAAAGGAGAAATCAATCGGTAGCTTGAAAGTGAAGGGAAGAGTTATTTCTGGATTGAAGAAACAGGAGCCGCTTGCTGGTGAGGGCTGACAATGTTGTATGTGCTCACAGAAGGTGGCATTGGCAGGGGTGGGGAGAGCCAGGCCGACAAGCCATTCTGGACTGCAGGAATGAGGGAGCAAATTTAGGGAGGTGGGAATGTCCATGGGATGCCTTCACTTACTCACTCAATCAATATTCATTGAGCACCTATCATATGCTGGTAGTATATACAGTGATACATGGGAACAGTGGGGAGGAAAAGCTTCTGTGAGAGGCGACATTCCACCTCAAATCTAAATATTATAGAAGCCATCTATGTGAAGAGCTAGGGAAGAATATTCTGGACCGAGTGGACCCAGCATGTCTGGGAAACATAAGAAGAGTAAATGTGTTGGGGCAACTCTGATCCTGGGCAGATTTCTTGACCTCTGTTTAGTCATATGCAAAATGAGAATGATTCTGGTACCCACCACATACAGTGTTAAGTCTTTTAAGCATGCAGAGATTAAATCTCTACCATCCCATCATCCCCCTAGGAAAAATGCTGCCACTTCACATCAGCTCGGAGCCCATCTCTGACTTACTCTTTTACTCTGTTAGCTAAGTGAGTAATCTCCTATTTGCAGTGACAGAACCTTAGATGTGTTTTGTTCTTTTCATCCAAATGTGTGTTAGCAATGTACTTTGTTTGTAAAATAATTATTAATTATATGAGAATTAGTACATTCTCCTGATTTTCAGAATTAAAACATTATAAAAATCAAATCTAAACCATAATGTGATACCATTTCACATCAGTAGATTGGTTGTAACTTTTTAAAAAAAAGGAATATAACAAGGGTTGGTGGATCTGGGGAAACTGGAACACTTATGTATTGTTGGTGAAAATGTAAAACGGCACAGCACTGTAGAGAATACTTGGCAGTTCCTTAAAAGGTTAAACACGAGTTGCCATATGACCCAGTAATTCTTCTGCTAGATATACAGCCGAGAGAACTGGAAACATATGGTCATGCAAAAACTTGTACGTGATGTTTGTTGTAGCATTATTCATAATCACCAAAAAGTGAAAACAACCCAATGTCTATCAGCTGATGAATGAATAACCAAATATGTGGTATATTAATCACTCTTTAATAGCAAATTACTTATGATGCATGCTACATCATGGATGAACTTTGAAGACATTATGCCAAGTGAAGTAAGTCAGACACGAAAGGACAAATATTGTATACTTGTCCACTTATACAAGGTCCCTAGAGGAGTCAAATTCACAGAGACAGAAGTTAGAATGGTGCCTGCCAGGGGCTGTGGGGGAGGCATACTGGAAATGAGTGCTTAATGGGTGCCGGGTTTCAGTTGGGATGATGGAAAAGTTCTGGAGATGCACAGTGGTGGTGACTGCACAACAGTGTGAATGTGCTTAATGCCACTGAACTATATACACTTTTAAATGGTGAATGGATTCTATAAGTTTAACTTAAAAATTAAAATTTAAATTAAGTATTACTAAAATTTAAATTTTAAAAATTATGCTTAGTGAAAGAAGGCAGACACAAAAGCCCACATATTATATGATTTCATTTATTTGAAATGTGCAGAACAGGCAAATTCATGGAGACAGAAAGTAGATTATTGGTTGCCAGGCAATGGGAGTGAGGGGTTGGGGAATGACTGCCAGTCGTCATGGGGCTTTTGTGGGGGTGATAAAAATGATCTGGAATTAGATAGTGGTGATGGTTGCACAACCTTGCGAATATACTGAAAACCACTGAATTTAAAAGGGTGAATTTTATGGCATGTGAATTATATCTCAATAAAAATTAATCAAAAATAAATAAGTGGCACAAGGATTGGTGGGGAATTACAGATATGCCTTAAGTCTTCTTTAATAAGTCCCCCTCATCATTTCAGCAACAAAGTTACTCTCAGCTGATACTATTATTATCAATTAGTAAGGTTTCTAGTCCCTTTTCTAATATTTATATATGTGTCCCTGGAGAAATATGAACTGTGATTTGTTTTTCTTTGTGATTTTTATACTCTAATTATTTTTTTCTTTTATTGTGTCTATAGTTCCACAGTTGCTTCTCTCTCTGTCTCTATCTCTGTCTCTCTCTCTCTGGGCTTTTTGTCTCACTTGGACTCTGCTTAAATTGACCTACTTTTCTCTTTAATCTTCAGGAACCAATTCATTACCATTCAAGATGATCGAACAAGCTTTATTTTGATCATTGTTAAAATCCTTACTTATTTTTGGATAACTCAATTGCAAAGTAAAGAATGTTTTCATTTACTTGGCAGTAAAAGACAATACTAATAAAATTTGAAAACCATTTGCCAGCAGGCTTACCTGATGACAAAAATGATTGGAGCTGAAAGCTGCGTCGGCAGACAATGGTTTTAGACGGCCAGACAATGGTTTTAGATTTGCTGTGTGCCCTGAAAGCTGTGGAAAATGCATTGCCTGGCATCTCGATAAGGAAATGAATTACTTACCTCTTTCTGAGTGAAGAGAATGAAGGATTAAAAAAATAATAATAACCCAAATGGCAAGAAAAAAAAAACGGGAAGACGTTGAAACAAACGTTTCAAGCTTGTATTGCTCTGCCTGAAAATAAAGTCTTTATGCCTTCAAACATTCACAGTGATTTTTACCCCTCCATTCTGGAGTCCTCTGAAGCCACCGTGAACATCCATCCTAGAAGCAGACAGCTGCCAGCCTTCAACCACACCTGGTATCATTTTTCTTAGCTTGTCAGGACAGTTACCCAAACAGAGTTGCCTCTGATCCTCCCCACCACAGGCATCCCATTCAAGAGTTCGCAGCCCTTGCTGGCCCGGCAGTAGAGAACAAATTTAGTTTCCAGTGGGTATTTGAACAAAATCTTTTTTTTTTCTGAACTGGGTTTCCATCATATTCTTCTTTTCACTCTCACTGCTCCCTGAAGGGCCCTGGCAAATAGGAAGTGAAGCAAGGACAGGTTTTTTAAACCCCATTTAGTTTTCCTAAGGGTCATTTTCAGTGAGCAATTTAGCGACAGAATAGTTTTATTTCCTGATCAACTGAAGCTACCCTGAGTAAGTTCAGCAATTTTGTTACCTCCTCACCCTCACAGAAGCCTTTCTCAGCCAAGAAGCTATAAAGCCAATATCTGAGGAGATGCAGACTTTTATTAAACATTTGTTTGCTTTACTCAAAAGTGAATGTATGTGCACTTGATCATAAAACAAATGACCTTTTTTTAGAGGACGAGAAGGTGGTAAATGAAACATGGGACTCATTTGCCAGCTGATGCCAAAGGCATAAAATAAATACAAGGCTGCAGGGGAAAGCCCCCCACACCTTGCCCGGACAGTGTATGCATAGACTGGAAGGAAAGGTGCTTTGTTCTGCCCTGAGAAGACACACACACAGGTACACACACGCACACACAGTGGATTGCCCTCAAGGGCAGCCCCAGCCAGGCTGGACCTAATTCCACAGGCTCTGCCTTCAGCAAGGGCTGCTGTTTTCTTAAAACTGTCTCTATCCAGCACTGTGCTTTGCTTTGCTGATCCTCCACCTTGTCATGTTCAGAAAACTAGACCCAGGTCACAGAGGCAAAGACTGGAAGGCAGTCTTCCAGGCATGCCTCAGCCTGTGTGCGTAGATTGAATCCCTTGGCCAGAGCAGTTGCCCAGAAATGAATGAACTGAATTCCGAATCTAACAAGGGGCCTCAGACGGCCTGCAGCTCTGCCTCCTTCCTGACCCCTCCACTAGGGGGCCCTGGGCTCAACATAATAGGAGGGGGCGAATCAGGCTGCAGGTCACGGAATCATAAAAGTCTTACCTGTCCTCAATCTAGCCGTTTGGAATCCTTTTCTTAAAGGTGTCAGATGTATCTTTGCCTTATAACACTCAGAGTGCATTTTGATTAGAAGAATGTTTAGCTGTGTCACAAAGGATTCACGGTAAGGCGAGACTGGAAATGTTTCACAAAGAAATCAGGGTGTGGCATTTAAAATGCACATCACTCTGGACCTGATGGGATGGGAGTTAAGAACAAATTTTGAGATAAGTCTTGAGAAGTTGGAAGACATCACAGTGTTCTTAGGCTTGGGCAATGCTCCTGTTCTCTTCCAGGGGCTGTGAAAGAGTCCAGCTAAGCCTTCTGGACATCTTTTTCATTAGGCGACACCCTCATCCATTTGCCAGAACTGCCTGGAACTTGGTCCAGTGATTCAGACCAGCAGCAGGGGCGCCACCTCCAGGCTAATCCTGAAAAGTATAATTTTGTGAGCCAGATTGATGCGCCTGAACACATTTCATCTGGGTAGTGTGTATTCTCCAGATGCTGGGCAGAGTCTAGGCTCCTGGCTTGGGAGCGTCCTTGCTCAGACAATTCTAGAACCTAGGGTTTCTTGGGGTTCAAGAATCTGGGTGGTCCATCCCCTACTTTCCTGCCCTGTTTGCCCCAAGGGACCTCAAAAATTCTCCTGTACCAGCCTGTGTGTCTTGTTTCAGAGATTACTCTTTATTTCCAACTTCTCCTTGGGCTCCCCCAAACCAGCCTGGCCTTATATCCTCAAAGCCAACTCTTGCAGCCTGTCCCCAGCCTACATGAATTCCTCCTCTGCAACACTATGTGAAGAAACCTATGATGGCTGAAGTCTGTGACATTGTGGGGAAGGATAATTACTAGTGAGCTAGGTGGACCTTCACCTGGCAGCCAGTGGTGCCTGGAGCACGCCCGGCTCAGCTCATGCTCATCAGTCCAGTCTTCAAAGAGTTGGAGTCTCCCAGCTGAGCAGCCAAAACTGTTCAGCAGATACCCTGTCACAGTAGCTGGGGATGGCAGGGAAGCCTCACCTCCTAAGCCCCCATGGCCTGAGAACTTTGCGGCCATGTTGGCTTTGTCAAGGCTGGTCTAAACAATTCTCCAAGACCATCATCCAGTTGGCTGAAATCCAAGTCCACCCAAAGGTAAGGAATGCCAGGATCCTATTCTGCCAGAACAGCCATCAGTGCCCTAGCAGAAGGACCCCACACGTCAGTGCTGAGATCAGACAGGACATTGCTCAGCATGTCGCTGAGGATCATTCAAAACCCTGAACATGGTCCAAGGGGATTTTTGGTGGCCCTGCGGTCTGGGAACTGTCCCTAAAATCCATCATCTCTTGAGTCACAGGTACTCTGGTTGAGAACAGACAGCAATGGTTCTAAGGGTTAATATAACCTCTCCGGGGGCTCTTGATGCCCATGGCCATCACATTACCATGGTGGGAAATAGGTACCCTCAGGTGGCACATTTTGCCCTCTATACTGGGCATTTCCACTGAATTCCTGGTGGAATACATCATTTAAAGTCTAGGGAACTCTCTCTGCTGCTCCCTGCCCACCAGGAAACACAGCTGCACCACCAACCTTAACTTTGCAGAATTTACATACGGTTTATTACATTCCCATGCCCAAAATACATTGGCACACATCTACACCAGCTTCCATTCCTTCAACTTCTAAATCACCAACCACCTTACCATGGTCAGGACCTCAAGGGCTTGCACCCTAAGGATGTGCAACAGAATCACTTAAGAAACCTTTAAAAAACAGAGGTCTTGCCAGAAATAGACACTTATAATTGACACAAAGGCATAAAAGCAACCCAGTGAGGAGAGGAAAAGGTCTCTAACAAATGTTGCTGAATATCCACACAGAGGTAAAAGAAACAAACTTCAACCCCTTACCTCCCACCGTACACAAATATTAAGTCAAGTTGGATCCTAGACTTATATCTAAAAGCTAAAACTATAAAGCTTTCAGAAGAGAACATCAGAGAATATCACTTGGACATAGGCAAAGGTTCATTAGAGGACACAGAAAGCAATGACCTTAAAAGGAAAAAATCAATAAACTAGACATCAAAATTTAAAATTTTGCTCATCGGAAGACGGCATTAAGAAAATGAATAGATGAACCCAGACTAAGAGTATTCTTAGAACATAAATCTGACAAAGGAGAGGTACCCAGGATATAAAAATTCTTAAAACTCAGTAATAAAAACAATCCGATTTTTTAAATAGGCAAGGCATTTGAAAAGACACTTCACAAAGGAAGAGAGATGAATGGCCAATATGCACATGAAAAAGGGCTCTCCCTAATTTAGTCATCCAGGAAATGCAAACTGAAAGCACAGTGAGATACTTCTAGGCTCCCGCTGAAATAGCTAAAATACAAGACTGGAAACACCAAATGTTGAAGGGGGTGTAGAGTGAAAGAGTGCTCATATATATTTATGATGGGGAATTTAAAATGGCACAACAGCTTTGGGAAAATGTGTGACAGTTTCACATAAATTAAACATACACCTTACTTTATGATCCAGCAAATCTATTCCTGTGTATTTACCCAAGAGAAATGAGAACACTTGACCACTCACATACACGAAGTTGTACAAAAGTGTTTATGGAAGCTTTATTTGTCAGAGCCAAAATCCGGAAATACTTCAGGTGTCCATCAGCAGGAGAATGGCTTAAAAAAACAAACAAACCTGGTATCTCATACAGTGGACTGCTAGTTAGCAATAAAGTGACAATTGCTGATACATGCAATAACATGAGCAAATCCCAAGAACATTTTGTTAAGTAAAGGAAGCCAGACACAAAAGAGTACATACTGTGTGACTCCATTTATGGGAAGTTCTAGAACAGGTGAGTCAATGTGGGAAAAAATCAGAATAGCAGGAGCTTCTGGGGAGATGGGGGAAAGAATGTTTGGGAAGGAGTTGGGTGATGTCATGCATCTTGATAGACGGTTGGGGTATATGGGGGAATGCATTTGTCAGACTCATCAAAATGGCATGCTTTCTATCTGTGCATTTCATTGTATTATAAATTTGACTTCAAATACTTAAAACTTATCAACAAACATATGACATACATGGTTAAGTATACTGATATTTGTGATTTACTTTGAAATGCATGAAAAATAAAATGGGTTTGATGGATGTGTAGATGGGTGGAGAAATAAAACAAATAGTAAAATGTAAATTATAGAATCTCAGGGTGTATATTGGTGTTTACTTCACAATTTTTTCAAGTTTTTTTGAAGTCACAGGAATGCTAAACTGAATTGGTGATTTTGTTTCTTAAGCGGTAGGCATACGTGAACATTTGTTGGACTTGTGTCATATTTTTGTCAATGAACTATTTCATTGTAAGCAAGTTAACTAACAAGTAAAAGTTACCAAGTGATTCTGATGCTCACCCCTGGTTGGAAACTGCTGGGCTGTGCGAGGTCAGAAGTCTCCCTGGGCAGCAGGCAGAAGAGCTTCATAACACACTTACCCTGAAGGGTGGAGATGAGCTTCCTATTGCTGCTGTAACAAAACACCACAAACTCCATGGTTTAAAATAACACAAGTTTATTGTGTTACAGTTCTAGAGGTCAGAAGTGGGAAATCAACTGAGTTAAAATCAGGGTGTTGGCAGGGCTGTGTTCCCTCCGGAGACTCTATAGAGAATTCATTTCCTTGCCTTTTCCAGCTTCCAGAGGCTGCCTGCATTCCTCGTGCTCATGGCCACTTCCTCCTTCTCTAAAGCCAGCAGTAGAGCATCTCCATATCTCTCACTGGCCCTGACTTTTCTGCCTCCTTCCTCCACATTTAAAGGACCCTTGTGAGTTAAAGGAGCCCACCCAAATTATTCAGTATAATTTCCTTGTTTTAAGGTCATCTGATTGGCAGCTTTAATTCCATTTGTAACCTTAATCCCCCCTTGCTATGTAACAACATATCCCCAGGATGTGGACCTCTCTGGGGAGCCATTATTTTGCTTACCACAGGGTTCTGCCCTCCTGTTAAGTGCCTCCCTGAGTAAGGAGAAATACTGTCATTCCTGACATGGACAGCCACCTGGCTTCGATGAAAATGGAAATACCAATTCTTACAAAGCCATGTCATTGCTGTCCATTCATGTGGATCTACCCCAACCTTAGTTACTCTCACTACCCCAGACTACCCTTCATACCCCCACAACAAGCCTGGACAAGTTGGGAGGAGACAAGTGTGACATGTGGTACCAGAAATACCGAATTATTGATTCCCCACTGGCCTCAGGACCAACTCCAATATTTGGTGCAAATGAAAGCTTATGAGCTGGCAGATAAATTATTGGCCCCATCTCCCATCAGGAATTCCTCTGAAAAGTTTAAGACATCTCACTGGGTGAGTAAAGGGTAACCCTGCCCTGCGTTAGGGAACTTGGAAAGGTCTGGTGCCTGCTCCAGTTCTGGCCCTTTGCTTGGCCAGCCCAGCCACCCTCAAAAGACAGCCCTAAACATCCTGTGAGAGCCCAGGCACCCTCTGACACCCTCAGGATACTTGCCCCCATTTCCCCAATTTGATCCTCATCTGATCAAACTTTTCTCTCCTCTCCCTGGTTCTGAACCTTGAGTGCCTGTTCCTTCCTGAATCTCTTCTCATGAACGTGAACCCCAGTGCTCCTGTAGAATTTTTGGCTCAGTCTCCTTCTCCAGATTCAGTGAGGATTCAGATTCCGGCCTCCACTTCTGAGGATTCCACTCTTCAATCAGCTGCCAGAGGACTGAAGCTACTAACACCCTTGTGAAGAGTAAGTAGAGAATTCAGCCCTCTCATGCTTGGCATTTAACATTTCCCATGCACAGTTCTGTGTGTCAGTGGGGTCCATTATACTTACAGACCATATTTTGCTTTGTCACTTTGATGTTTTGAGCTTTTGGGACATCACCAGTCTGTTGCCACTCTAAATAGCTCTGCAATGAACATCTTCACTCAAATTACTTTAGTTTCCTTTTGAATTATTTCCTTGGGACTAATTCCCAAATGTGAGATAACTGAGTTGAGGTGTTCATCTGTTTCTTTTTTGCTTCATACACATTCCTGTCCATTGAGAACAGCTCCTCCTCTGCTTCATGGTTCTGATACGCTTTTAAGCAAAAGTCCTCACCTCTCCTGTCCCAGGTGGGCATTTGAGCCAATTTGTTCATGGTAGATGGGTAACAACAATCCACAAATCTCAGTGGTTTAATAGAGTAAGAGCTTATTTCTTGGTTGTATCATAGCTTGATGAGGGTTTGGGGGACATGGGAAGGCTCTCCTATAAGTAGAAATTCAGAGCTGTGAGCTTCTCATTTTAGAGTCTTCAGTGTTCTCTGGGGCTTCTCTGGGGCCCTTCATTAGACAGGTACATGCATCCACCATTGATGAGCAGAGAGCAGGGAAGACTGGGGAAGGCGCACATTTTAGGAGCCAGATCTGAAGTTGCACACCTCTTCTGCTGTATCGTCAGTATCAGTCACATGCTTCCACTAGATGTGAGGGCACCTGGGGAATGTAGTCTTCTCCTGTACCCAGAAGAAGTGAACCAGTCTAGTCAACACATAGCATTGTCTTTTGCCAATTAGAGTAACACATATCTGAACATGAGGCTGCTCAGTAATGGGCATATGACCTAGGCATTCTATCAGAGCCCTTCTGGGGGACTGCTATGGACTCTGGCAGTCATTCTAAGGGCTAGAGCTCTTGTCAGCATGGAATTGGCAAAGCTTCTTCCCCAGCAGAGCAAGAAAAGAAGGCTGCCCAGGAACAAAGCCAGAAGCAGGGAGTGCTAAGGAACTCAGGTCCCTAGTGATGTGTTTTGAGCTCCTAGATCCAGGATCAACTCCTTTGGATGAATTCTTTTTGTTTGAGCCAGTCTGCGTTGGATTTCTATCATTTGTAACCAAAGGAGTCCAGACCAATAATACATGGGTCAAGGGGTAAAAAGATTGAATAGTGCTTGACATATATTTCCAGGATGTTCTCTAAAATAATTTAGCCATTGTGTAAGGCAACTTATTTTCCCAACTTTTGTTTTTGTAACTTTTATTGTTAACCATAATACCTAATGTTGTATTCAAATGTTTTATTGGTGGAAGAGCTGAGTCTGTTTGCAATTGGCAGTTTACATGCTTTGTTTTCCTCAGGTTCATCTCCTCTGACCAGAGGATATTGATTTTATAAATCTAGATAAAAGCAGTGTCATGAGTTTGCTTCCACTCTTTATTTATCTTGAAGAGTAACCTGTTATTGGTTACATCCATCACATAGAAATGTGCACAAAGGCTTATTGGTGGTCATAGCAGGAATGCCCTTATTCTCTCGACAGATATTTACTTCTTATTTTAAGAGTTGGTATAGCACAAGGGTTGAAAGTAGAGGCTCTGAAGCCAGATTTCCTGGTTCCAAAACATGGTCTTGTACTTACTAGCTACATAACCTTGAGCAATATAATTAATGCCCTCCTCATCTTGGAAATTAAGATAACACCTACTCTGCAAGGTTTTTATGAGGAATAGATGAGGTAACATAACATATGAAGGATGATTAAAACAATGTCTAGCTCACAGGAAACACTCACTACATGTTTGCTATTTTTGCTGTTTTATTACTGGGCACCTAGAGTATACTAGGCACTGGCCAAGGCACTTGGGATAGAGCAGCAAAGAAATTGGATAAAACTCCTCATTACCCTTGTGGAGCTTACATTCCAAACATACTGATTAAATAAGGAAAATATAGAGTATATCAGATGGTGATTGACATAAGGGAGGGAAATAAATCACGGAAAGGAGATGGAGAGTAATGGGTGTTCTGATAAAGGCATTACTCAGAAGACGATATTCAAGTAAAGACCTGAAGAAGGGGAAGAAATGAACTTGGGATCTGGGAGAAAGGTATTCCAGACAAAGGGAGGTGCAGCAGAAATGGACCTAGATGTGCTGACCTCCATATTGGCTGGAATTGAGTGGGTGATGGACAAGTCAAAGAGGCAAGGGGGAGGGATGAGACTAGATTGCATGGGGCCTCGATGGCCTTCTTTGTAACATCACTGGAGGGTTTTGAACAAGGAAATGGCATGAGATGACTTATGTTTTAATGGCACCACTCTGGCAGAAGTGGAGAGACTAGGAGGCTACTGTAGTAACCCAACTGAAAGATAACAGTGCCAGCTTAGAGCAAGATGCTAGCAGTGACAGTAGGAAAATGGGGTCAGATTCTGGATATGCTTTGAAGACAGAGATGACAGGATTTGCAGGTGTGAAAGAGTATCTTCAAGGATGACTCCAAAGTTTCAGCCTGAACAATTAGAATGGACCTAGATGTGCTGTTATTCACTGTGTGGGGATTTGCTGATGTGGGGAAAACCTAGGAAGAGGCAGATTAGGGAAGAAGACCAGAGTTTCATTTTGGACTTGTTTTGAGAGACCTATTAGATAGATATCCTGTTTATTCTTTGTGATGTACTACATTTGCACAAACTTTTATATGGCATGAGAATAATCTATTTATGATCAGTCGTATTTGCTGTAAATAAATTCTTTATCTCAGTATTTTTCCTCTCACACGGGTTTTGTTGATTTTTCAGTGTTGAGAACACTGTGCTATGCACCTTGATTTCTCAAAGGGCTTTAATTTCCTCTCTGTCATTCTGTGTCCTTTTCCTGGCACTCGTCAGGAGGATCCTTTATCCGTGCAAACAGGGTAGGTTTTGGGGTAAACTTGCCATTTCTAAGCTCTGTGTGTTGGATGCACCAAAGGATGAAGGAAAAGAGTGCATTTTTATAATTGGAAATAAACTTCTAGAACCTGTTGGTTTTGACTCTATTACAAAACCTTGAAGACAAGTGGGATTGATGATAGATCTTTCATAGTTCAATCTCAGTTTAGTTTTAAAGTCCCATGAGTAGGAGGTCAAATATGTCGGCTAATATTAATTAATGGTTTCTAACCAGTGTTTCACAGAGATGTTTGGGGGGATATACTGATAGGATGGGACTCTGGCTCACGGTGTGTGTCCAAGAGCGACTCATTATTATATATTACATGACACTGTCCTATATATAAGGCTTCTGAATAGGAGGGAGTTCATATGAAAAAGGTTTCTGCCACCTAAAAAAAAGTGTAAAAACAATGTAGCTCCATATTATTTCAACAATTATGGTCATAACTCACATTTCATATCTTCCCAAAGAGTACTGGTTTATAAAAGCTAACTTACTTCTCCTCTGAGAAAAAATAATTTTGAGTGGCTCTCAAGTGTCCAAAGTGAAGTTAATTCCTAAAGACTAACTGGTTGCTTTGTATTTATTATTATCTATGGCCCTTTTCCTCCTCACTAAATTTTCCCACTAGTTTACATACATGCAATGGACTCTTATAATCCAAAATCCTGCTGAACCCATTGCTGAACTCAAGTAATTTTTAGATTGATTTTCCAGAATATAAACATCTTGACTGCCAAAAGTGACATTATGTACTTTTCTTCTCAAGTCTTATGTATCTTATTTTTACTTCTTAAGAGAACTATGGCAAGCATTTCAAATATAGTAAGTACTAAATTAAATTATGTTAGTTAAGTTGATTAAACTATATGTTAGGGCACCTTGATTTTTATACTTAAAAAATTCAATATCTACACAGGTTTGAGAATTCAAAGGTTACAAATACAAGCTAAGTGAAAAATAAAATCTTTTCTTCTTTATCCCCTGACTTTCTAGCTAAAAGCAAAGTTTCTTGGGCTTCCTTCCAGGACAAATAATTTGTATATGTGAGAATGTGATGTGTGTGTATTCACAAGCTCTTAACTATACATATTTTTATACCTGTTTTAGTGTCATGATTCTAATGCTCATCTGTTAAGTGAGGATTCCAGATCTGAGCGGCACTTCTCAACCGCTTAAGCCACGGAGCAGATGGGAAGGTGCAACCACTAGGAGGCAGGCCAGGTGGGGGAATGCCTCCCTGGAGGAGCTGTGCTTGAGAGTTGGAGGGAGGGAGGCTGGGGGCTTTGGGGGGGCGGGGTTGGCGCACATTTTAGAGGGTTAACACTATCGATTCAAGGCTCTTTTAGGTCCTCTCTAGCATTTGCTGTTTTGTAAGGCAATCCTTTCTGGATTGTTGCAGAGCCCCTCTTGTCATTATGATTATTTCTCTTCTGACTAAAAATATTCTTTTATGAATGCTTTTTCAAAAGTCTTCTCTTTTCTGAAATATTTGGAGTTCTTTTTTAGCTCCCCTTCCCCTTTGTGGTGGGTATATTGGGGCTCCAAGGGGTACCTGCACCCCTACAGTCTAGGAATGCAGGCATGCCAGGGCAGGTGAGCCTGCCTGGAGTCTAGCTGCCTGCAGAATGAGTTATCTCCTGGGGAAGAATGCACCCTAAGAGAGGACAGCTTCAGGCAGACAGGTATGGTGCAAGAATAAGTCTCAGGTGACGGAGTATAGACACGGTGCTTGTCACTCTGACTTGTCTAGTCCCTGACCCAGCCAACTAGGACCCAGGGTCCCTGGTCTGAGCTGTCTCAGTCCCTAGGCTATATATATGAACAAAATCTGGAAGTGTTGTTTCCAGCACAAAATCTATAAAGGACCAGAAGGAATGATGTTCCCTTTCTCTTTGTCCATGTGGCAAAGTTTGCTGGTAAAGTAGGGACAGAGGCCTTGCTCCCCATGTCTGTGTGGACAAGTCATGGAAGGCAGCACTGCTGAATTTGCCAGAAAACCCAAAGTAACTTTTACTTCCCACTCATCAATATGGATGATACCCATGCATGATGATTAGTTCAATGTGTCAACCTGGCTAAACTAAAATACCCAGTTATTAAATCAATAATTATGGTGTTGTTGTGAGGGTATTCTATAGATGTGATTAACATCTACAATCAAGTTTAAGTAAAGCAGATTATCCTCGAAAATCTGGGAAGTCTTCATTCAATCAGTTGAAAGGCCTTAAGAAGAGAACTGAGGTTTTCCTGAGGAAGAAGTTTGTCTGGGGATTGTAGCATCAGTCTTAAGAGTTTCCAGCCCAGCCTGCCCTGTAGATTTCAGACTTGCCAGCCCCCACAATCACATAAGCCAATTCCTTGCAACAAATTTCTATCTACATATCTCCTATCTGTTAGGGTTGAGTTTGTTCTCCTTGGTCCTTGGTCCAGCTGCAACAAAGAATTGAAAGGCACATACACAATAGCAAATCAGAGTGAAAGTTTTATTTGAATACACTCCAAGAGAGGAGTGGAGGGAGTCAAAGTAGACAAAGACCTCAGTCTGTTAGGTGGGAGGCCTTTACATTACATTCTGGCCAAGTGGTGCCTCTTTGATTGACAAGGTGAGGTCATTTGATTGATGGATCCATCTAGATAGCTGTCCTTCTCAGTGCGCATATTCTTTCCGATGATGAGGTGTGGTTTGGGTAGTTTCTTAGTTTTGTTGTATTGTACCATGTTGGGATCTGGTTGGGACCAGTTTGGCCTGGTCCTGATAAGGAAGGAAGTTACCTCCCTGCAAAGCCTTTGTTGTCCTCACGTGGGACCTCCTACCTGGATAGTTTGGGCAGTTTTTCTTCTTGCACTTTATCTTCCCCTTCCCCAGCTGCTCCTGTCTACCTTTCTATCTAACATATCTGTCTATCTATCTATCTATCTGTCTATCTATATCTATCTATCCTGTTTGTTCTGTTTCTCTGCTAGAAGAGAAGTGACAATGCCTGAGGGAGGCAGTGGTGAGCATTTTGTGGAAATGGCAATGCCTATGTGGCATTGTTCTGACTCTGAGTATCAGCCAGAATGGCAAGATGAGACCTCACATCTTTACAGGCCTTGGCTATCACTGAAAGCAGCCTGGGTGTAAGACACAGCCGATGTCTCTAGGAAGAAATCAGAGCTTGCTAGTAAACATGTGTGCACACACTCTGGGAGCACTCAGAGATATCCAGGTGAGATTTTAGTTGGAGGTCCTTCCTCAACAACAGGTGTAAGTGGGAATCCAAACTATATAGCCAATCTAAACGTGACCCCATTTGCAGTTCCAGAATGGTGTTCCATGGTGCAGAAAAACACCGTGCTTGAGTTCCAGCAGGAAACAGATGGCATGCTCAAATTAGCATCATTCAAAGAGCATTGACAAATGGACTTTTAGGGTAGGCATGGCATAGAGACACTACAAAGGATAGCCTAGTACTCCTGGGGCTGGTAACCGACCAACTGTTACTTCCCCTGGGCTTAAGGGACAAGAGGAGGGAAAGATTTCCAGAACCTGGAAGCAAAGTTGTGTACAGAAGACTGCCTTGTGGGCACCCTTCAGGGGAGGGACAGCCAGAGCAAGGTGACCTCTTAGGGAGGGGGCTGAGGGATTAAATGACCCTGATCTTATTCTTTTTCTTTCCCTGATCTTTTATCTAGGCTCCTCCCAACCAGAAGTCAGGGACACAGGAGCCTCTTCATGCAGTCCTTACAGATCAGCTGCTAGACAGGAGGCCAGATAGCGACTGATGGAGAATCATCTGGAAGGGCAGAGAAATGCTGTCTAGCCCACACAGGCTGCATTGGAAAACTAAACCTAAGTAGATCTTTCCTCCCTTTAGAAGGTATTTTTTTAGAGATATGTTATAGTTTCTTTTTGTTCTGGCGATTCTCAAGCAGGGACAGCAGTGCCCACCTAGAGGACAATGGAAATGTATGTGGGCAGTGTCTTTTTTCTTGGTTGTCTCAGTGACTTAGGGGAACAGTTGGCATTTTGTGGGTGGTGGCCAGGAATGCTAAATGTTTTGCCACTCAAGGACTGGTCCTAAAGAATGAGGAGCTATTGAAAGCCCTGGAGGACAGGATGGGCTCAACCAGGTGAGGGCAGCAGAGAGTATGGTGGCTAGAACTGGGGCATCTGAAAGAAAGTTGGTTCCCCCAAAGGGTGAGATCCTTGGGTTGCTCATAGCTGCCTGGGCAGCTGGAAAGGGTAACACTTATGGAGGAGTCTGGTCAGAGATGGGGAGCTGGGACAGACACACAATGAACCAGCAGAAAAACGATCCATGGTTCAGTTAGCAAGACAGTAGAAGTCCAGAGTCAGGCTAGCAGATGGATTAAGAACATGTGTAGCCAGGATAGGTCCATGGGTCTGTGGGTGAGGCAGATACCCTAACTCCAAGGTCAAATCCAAGGTAAGAAGTGTACTCCAGGTTCATAGGGCACCAGCATGGATAGATGCTGTCATGGGTTCTGACAGGGACACCAGTAGGTCACCTTCCCTGAAGTTCCTGTGCACTCTCTCCCTCGTCAGGTGGATTCAGGTGAGGTGAGTACTAGAAGCTGACAAGCAGGCTGTGATGAGAAGGGCCAGGGGTTGGAGGAACCACTGTAGCCTAAGAGGCCACACTGTTATTGCTGCACAGACCTGAGGCCCTGGCAACCCAGGCAGGGCAGGGTGTGTCGGTGGAGGCAGCAGTGGGTGCTACTGGCCCTTCCAGACCTGGGAAGTTGGTGTGGTCAAAGCAGAGGGTTGGTTTTGTATATTTATTGAATATAAGATGCCATTGATTTTAAGATTTCCCAGTTTCAGAAATAATATATGAAAAAAAAATGAGCATCTCAGTATTGGTGAAATATGGTTCTTTTATTCCGTTCTCTCAGTAACCCTAAGAAATGTGGGTAGTATTATCTCCATTTTACCAATGGGAAAGTTGAGACTCAGAGAGAGTCGATAATTTCCCAAATGTCAGGCTTTTGTCCAACTGGAACCTATTTCCCCAGAGCTCTCCCTAGAGCCAGTGATGGAGCCTGGAATTTCCATTTAGCTGGGATTTGAGAGCAGCAGGTGGGTTGGAAGGAGCTGGAAGCTAGCCTGTCTTGAAAGCTATCTGGGAAAAATCATTTGCTTACTTGGAGTGGCTTTGGGGGGGCTAATGGAGACCACGGTGGGGATTCAAACCCCCTAAAGCTACCCCTCAGTGCTGCCACTGCTTGGAGCTGTCAACAGTGTTGCTAAGGCCTGTGTTGTCTGCCAGATGCCACCAGCCCTGGATGGGGACCCAGCCCTTGCCAGACTCCCTCATGACACTGATGCTGCCTTCAGATGACAGATGACCCCAGCTGGTCTAAATGCCGCTGTGTCCCTCAGATTTCCTAGAACCACATCCCAGATACTCCAAGGCTGCTTCTGAAATGCCAAGGGTCTGTGGGGACTACGTGTAGGCCATGCAGCCAACACCCGCTCTCTGCCCAGGGCCACTCAGAGGTTCCTTGCACAAGACCATTCAGTCTCCTCTAAAACCGAATCTAGGCTCTTGCTTGAACCCCAAACAGTGCAGAGGCATCTGCTTGGATAGAGAGCATATCTAAGAGAAAGCAGAGGCCCAGGTGGGCTCTCAACATGGATGCCTATGCGTCTGAAACGGTGAGCTGGAATACCTTTTTATGTACAAATAAAGCATGCTTATCCCACATTTGCTTATTTTCAGCCAAGCATTTTGTTTTAGAATCTAATGTATCAAGAGTCCCAGCAAATTAACCTTTAGTAAGGTCTTGCAGGGTTTTTCTGTGGTTTTGGAAGCCAATGCAACATTAAAGCAAATTTCAAACAAAGAAAAAACGTCACTCCTTACCCCACCACCTTATCACCATCTCCCTAGTCACACATCACTACGATTACTTATTTGTTGAGTATTTACTATGTGCCAGTCACTGTACATACATCACTGTGCAGTGTTCTTAACTAACAATCACCATCATTCTATTCTATATTCTTCAAAGAGCAGGGTCGTAACTGACTCGTAAACATTCATGTTTTCACATAATCTTCATGAATGCAATTTTTAAAATATAAAAAATTTAGAGAGTGGGAAAAAACCCTAAAAAACCCTGTTACCTTTCCTATATATTTCTCTATGCATTTTTTAAATAAAATAGTAATTATATAGCCTGCTTTTCCTAACATTATGTCATAAACATTTCCCTATCTTGTTACCAAGTCTTACAAAATAGGCTTTGCCTATAGAAATTTCCAGTTTTACTGCCACTTTCCAGGTTTTCCCTGCAGTGGACATCCTAAGCATGGCTGGAAAGGGGCCAAAATGATTGTGAGCTGGGATTTGTTCTAAGTGGTTTCTTGTGTCAGGAACTGTCCAGTCCTGCCCATGAGTGAGCAAGGGTTCTCCTCCGAGCCCTTCAGAAAGGGATAGGGATGAGACCAGCTTAGATTGCAGCTTCTTCCCTTTGTACCCCTTATTTTCCCTCTCTCTCCCCATTGCTAATGCTCATTTCCTTTGGTTTTGGAGTCAGACAGTCCTGGGAAGTCACTCAGTAGAGTGTCCACACATCTGTGGACCTCTCCATTTCCTCAGCTGTGGGACGCAACCTTGTCTTCACAGGGCTGCTGTCCACATATGACATGACACATGGGAGGTGCAGAGCAGGGCAGTTGCTACTATCTGTGCTGAGCAGTAATTCTGTGCCTGCAATTTGATCTCTACCACAGAGTCCCTCTGCCGGGACCTGACCTGTAAGACTCACAACCCTGTGAGCAAACTGATTGAGTTTGGCTCTCATGAAGCAGTTCCTCTGGGTCTGCGATTCCATAACACTGTTACCCAGACCTTCTATGCCTTGACTTTGAGCTCTTCCAGACTTGTCCCTTGTTTCAACTTCCTTACAAGAAGTGACACTCCTCTTTCTGATCAGTGGAAATCTCCCCATGCTCCAAACACTAACAGCCCATCAGACCTCTGCTAACCAGCTCCTTCCCATCTTTGTTCTGGCTCCTGATAAAAGCTCCATCCATACACCAAAGCATTGTGACCAGCTGCCACTTTCTGATCAGTACCATGCTTCTTATGTACCTTGCACACTTGTCATGTGACTGTACACAGCAGTCTTCTACACACATTTGCTGTGTTAAGAAAGCAATCTGAAACTCATATACATCAACAAACAAAAAGCAAATAATCCAATTAAGAAATGGGCAGAGGACATGAATAGACACTTCACCAAGGAAGAAATTCAGATGGCCAACAGGCATATGAAAAGATGCTCCACATCACTAATCATCAGAGAAATGCAGATTAAAACCACAATGAGATATCACCTCACACCAGTGAGGATGGCCAACATCCAAAACACAAACAACAACAAATGTTGGCGAGGATGTGGAGAAAAGGGAACCCTCCTACACTGCTGGTGGGAATGCAAATTAGTTAACCATTGTGGAAAGCAGTATGGAGGTTCCTCAAAAAACTCAAAATAGAAATACCATTTGACCCAGGAATTCCACTCCTAGGAATTTACCCTAAGAATGCAGCAGCCCAATTTGAAAAAGACAGATGCACCCCTATGTTTATTGCAGCACTATTTACAATAGCCAAGAAATGGAAGCAACCTAAGTGTCCATCAGTAGATGAATGGATAAAGAAGATGTGGTACATATACACAATGGAATATTATTCAGCCATAAGAAGAAAACAAATCCTACCATTTGCAACAACATGGATGGAGCTAGAGAGTATTATGCTCAGTGAAATAAGCCAAGCCGAAAAAGACAAGTATCAAATGATTTACTCATATGTGGAATATAAGAACAAAGAAAAAAACTGAAGGAACAAAAACAGCAGCAGACTCACAGAACCCAAGAACGGACTAATAGTTACCAAAGGGAAAGGGACTGGGGAAGACGGGTGGGAAGGGAGGGATAAGGGGGAAAAAGGGGCATTATGATTAGCAGATGTAATGTTGGAGGGGCACGGGGAGGGCTGTACAACTCAGAGAAGACAAGTAGTGATTCTATAGCATCTCACTACCCTGATGGACAGTGACTGTAATGGGGTTGGTGGGGGGGACCTGATGAAGGGGGACGTTTAATAACCACAATATTGCACATGTAATTGTAGATTCATGATACCAAAATAAATTATAAAAAAAAAAAGAAAGCAATCTGATTAAATGAGTGCAACTCCACAGAGGGGAAATCCTGGGGCAAAATACCTCTAAAACCAAAATCAGTCAAAGGGAGAAATGAAATTAAGAAACTTGTTTATTTCTTACAAGCAGTACCCCTGTTTCTCTCTTGTCCAGGCTGCAGCAGAAGAGAGTTCCATCCAACCTCTCCAGTCCTCAGGTCCTTCTAATTACCTATTGATATGTAGATGGACCACTTTTTTCCACCCCTTGAAACACCTATTGATATGGAGATGCACTAAAGCCAGGCAAGAGATTCTGGAAATTCTACAATTTCACCCACAATGAGTTACTGAGATAAATAAAAATAAAACCTGGCATGTGTGTGGCAATTAACACTACATATAAGGCACCTGCTGGAAAGTTATCAACTTTGATTATCACAACAGTCCCATGAGCTAAATATGAATGGTTTAGCTAGCTTATTTGGAAGATGGAAAATTAAAGCACAGAGAAGTGAATTCCTCAAGTTTTTTACTTTGTGGTGGTGCTAAAAAAGTATCCTATGATTCTAATTGACTACTTTTCCCACTATTCTATTCTGCTCCCACAAATTAGTATTAGCCCTTTCACTCTGTGGTATATGCAGTATCAAAGAAGAAGTTTATTAATGAATCCAAATGAGTTTGTCTTTTCTGGCTGGTCACGAGAAAAATGAGAGAATTTGAAACAGAGTAAAATAATACAATACTGGAGATGTATCCCTATGGCCATGTTGAAGACTGTAGAAGCTAGCTGCCTTAAAAACTTCAACTTAAAAAGGAAGACGAAAGAGAGGGGAGTAACTTTGAGGGCAGTAAGGGGACACATAGGGAAGAAGAGAGAACTTGTGCTCCCAAGGGTGGGGGCCCAAGGGCTCACACCTTGGCAGTGCACCACAAAATGTCAAGTGCTTAGAAGAGAATGGCCAAGTGTTCACCTAGAAGGCTGGATCCTTGGCTGTGGGGTACCTACCATCCCCAAGGGGAAAATTCCTGGATTCTAGAGATGGCACAGAAACAGAGATCTGACCCACTTCAATGGACCGAAGGGTTTGACAAAAACCATTATGGACTGACTTTCCCTATGTCTCTGGGATCATATAAACCTCCCAGCAGCTATGGAAGGCGAGGGAAACTGAGTCATGACTAAGATCGAGTTTCCTATGAGTCTGTTGAAATAAAGGCTTTAAGTAGGATTTAAATGGATTTGATTTAAAGAAAATAATTAGTATGTTTCTTGAACCCCTGAGGCCATGGATGTAATCACCACCATTACTCATTTATACATTCATTAAGAATTTAGCTAATATTTACTGAGCAGGTACTACGTACAGGCATTGAACTCGTTACTGGGAATACCTTTTGTATTGACACTGTTCCTGCTTGATGAAGCAAATAAATAATAGTAAATAGCAGTACATGGTAAAAAGGAATTGAAAAGGCTGAAGTGATAGAAAACAAGGTAAGAACAACAATACAACCTTCCAAGACTGACCCAGAAAGAAACAGAAAATCTAAACAGACCAATTACCAGCAATGAAATTGAATCGGTAATCAAAAAAACTACCCAAGAACAAAACCCCCGGATCAGATGGATTCACCACTGAATTTTATCAGACATTTAGAGAAAACATAATACTCATTCTCCTTAAAGTTTTCCAAAAAATAGAAGAGGAGGGAATACTTCCAAACTCATTCTATGAAGGTAGCATCACTCCAATACCAAAACCAGGCAAAGATACCGCAAAAAAAGAAAACTACAGACAAATATACCTGATGAACATAGATGCAAAAATACTCAAAAAAATATTAGCAAACTGAATTCAAGAGGATCATACACTATGATCAAATGGTATTCATCCCAGGGATGCAAGGATGGTACAACATTCAAAAATCCATCAACATCATCCACCACATCAACAAAAAGAAGGACAAAAACCACATGATCATTTCCATATATGCTGAAAAGCATTCAACAAAATTCAACATTCATGATAAAATCTCACAAACAAAATGGGTATAGAGCGCAAGTACCTCAACATAATAAAGGCCATATATGACAAACCCACAGCCAACATCATACTTAAAAGCGAGAAGCTGAAAGCTTTTCCCCTAAGATCAGGAACGAGACAAGGATGCCCACTCTCCCCACTTTTACTCAACATAGTACTGGAGGTCCTAGCCACGGCAATCAGACAACACAAAGAAATAAAAGGCATTCAGATTGGTAAGGAAGAAGTCAAACTGTCCTGGTTTGCAGATGACATGATATTGTACATAAAAAACCCTAAAGAATCCACTCCAAAACTACTAGAACTAGTATCTGAATTCAGCAAAGTTGCAGGATACAAAATTAATACACAGAAATCTGCTGCATTCCTATACACTAACGATGAACTAGCAGAAAGAGAAATCAGGAAAACAATTCCATTCACAATCACAACAAAAAGAATAAAATACCTAGGAACAAACCTAACCAAGGAAGTGAAAGACCTATACCCTGAAAACGACAAGACACTCCTAAAAGAAATTAAAGAGGACACTAATAAATGGAAATTCATCCCATGCTCTTGGCTAGGAAGAATTAATATTGTCACAATGGCCATCCTGCCTAAAGCAATCAACAGATTCAATGCAATCCCTATCAAAATACTGACAATATTCTTCAACAAACTGGAACAAATAGTTCTAAAATTCATATGGAACCACAAAAGACCCCGAATAGCCAAAGCAATCCTGAGAAGGAACAATAAAGTGGGGGAATTGTGCTTCCAGACTTTAAGCTCTACTACAAAGCCACAGTAATCAAGACAATTTGGTACTGGCACAAGAACAGACCCATAGACCAGTGGAACAGAATATAGAGCCCAGATATAAACCCAAGCATATATGGTCAATTAATATACGATAAAGGAGCCATAGATATACAATGGGGGAAATGACAGCCTCTTCAATAGCTGGTGTTGGCAAAACTGGACAGCTATATGTAAGAGAATGAAACTGGATTACTGTCTAACTCCATACACAAAAGTAAACTCGAAATGCATCAAAGACCTGAATGTGTCATGAAACCATAAAACTCTTAGAAGACAACAAAGGCAAAACTCTCTTGAATATAAACATGAACAACTTCTTCATGAACGTATCTCCATAGGCAAGGGAAACAAAAGCAAAAATGAACAAGTGGGACTATATCAAACTAAAAAGCTTCTGTACAGCAAAGGACACCATCAATAGAACAAAAAGGCATCGTACAGTATGGGAGAATATATTCATAAATGACATGTCCGATAAGGGGTTGACATCCAAAATATATAAAGAGCTCATGCACCTCAACAAACAAAAAGCAAATAATCCAATTAAAAATAGGCAGAGGATCTAAACAGACACTTATCCAATGAAGAAATTCAGGTGGCCAACAGGCACATGAAAAGATGCTCCACATCACTAATCATCAGAGAAATGCAGATTAAAACCACAATGAGATGTGAGGATGGCCAACATCCAAAACACAAACAACAGCAAATGTTGACAGAGGATGTGGAGAAAAGGGAACAGTCCTACACTGCTGGTGGGAATGCAAATTAGTTCAACCATTGTGGAAAGCACTATGGAGGTTCCTCAAAAAACTCAAAATAGAAATACCATTTGACCCAGGAATTCCACTCCTAGGAATTTACCCTAAGAATGCAGCAGCCCAGTTTGAAAAAGACATATGCACCCCTATGTTTATCGCAGCACTATTTACAATAGCCAAGAAATGGAAGCAACCTAAGTGCCCATCAGTAGATGAATGGATAAAGAAGATGTGGTACATATACACAATGGAATATTATTCAGCCATAAGAAGAAAACAAATCCTACCATTTGCAACAACATGGATGGAGCTAGAGGGTATTATGCTCAGTGAAATAAACCAGGCGGAGAAAGACAAGTATCAAATGATTTCACTCATCTGTGGAGTATAAGAACAAAGCCAAAACGGAAGGAACAAAACAGCAGCAGACTCACAGAACCCAGGAATGGACTAATAATTACCAAAGGGAAAGGGATTGGGGAGGATGGGTGGGAAGAGAGGGATAAGGAGAAAAAGGGGCACTACGATTACACACATCATATTGTCTGTTGGGGGGCACGGGAAAGGCAGTACAGCACAGAGAGGACTGGTAGTGATTCTATAGCATCTTACTATGCTGATGGACAGTGACTGTAATGGGGTATGTGGTGGGGACTTGATAATGGGGGGAATCCAGTAACCGCAATGTTGCTCATGTGATTGTATATTAATGATACCAAAATAATAAATAAATAAATAAATAAATAAATAAATAAAAAGGTAGAGGAGGCAAAGCAATCTCACTGAGATAAGGCAGTCAGAACCAGCTTTTCTGAGAAGGTGACAAAGAGGCTAAGACTTGAGAGAGAAAGAATCTGCCATGCTCAGGCATAAAGGATTACAGTATAAAGGCCCGTGGTGGGGAAAGTTTGTTGTGTTTATGGGGTTGAAAGAAGATCTGTATGTTTGGAGCACTCTGGGATTGTAAGAGAAAGAAATATAAGGAGGCTGGAGAAGTAGCAGGGAGTAGATCTGTCTTGTAGGTCACCAATTCTATTCTCAATGCATTCTCAATGCAGTCTGATTTGACTTCTAAAAAGATGTAGCATATGCATTGATAGAGGAAAATGTGGCCCCAGAGAAGCAGTAAAGATGCTATGGGAGATTCTGGAGGCTGGCTCACCCAACTTCTTCTCTTTTGTCTTCCCTTGCTGTATAGGATTTCTAATAAATTACTCCTCTATTGTTGGCTATTTAGCTTGCTTACACTTTTTGCTCCTGTAAGTAACACTAGGATGAACATTGTTTTCACATACCTTTTTGTATACCTCTCTGATAAATTCTTAGAAATGCAATTGTTGGATTAAAAGATATGCACATTTTAAGGTTTTTGATGCATATTGATAAACTGTCCTCCAGAAAGACTACACAACAACGTACGTAAATGACATTAGATCACATAGGGCCTCCATGAAGAAATCTGCCCATTATATAATATTCATTATATTCTTTCCATTATATTTGTTGAAAATGCAGATTCCGAGTCTGCAGGTCAGGAGTGAGGACAACCACTGGAATTCTCCATTTCCAACTTTCCAGGGGCTGATGGCTAGTAATCTGCTGACCATGCTTTGAACAGTACGGATTTAGATGACTTCAAAACAAGTAGGTAAAATGAAAAGTGGTATCTTAATACTGGCAGATCCCAATCAACAAACACCTGAATGATTATCCATCTGAATAGAAGACGATGTTAAGGGCGCAATGAGACTGCTGCCAGGAGAGGATGGTGCAGAAATCTTGTATCTAGTAGTCCTATGGATGCAACTCACCTTCCAAGGTTCTTACTTTCTTGTGTCTGACTCCACCTTGGTCCTGACTCCTACATCTAGACTGATTCTCTGGTTTTCAACCCAGCTCCATGAACATAGAACTGTTTCTTCCTTACAGAGCTGCAATGCTCTTGACTTCATTCCTGTCCCAGGCCTTGGTCCAGCTCAGGCCCCTCACATTGGGTATCCTCTGAGCAGCTATCCTGGATCTGCCGTAAGCCCTGCCTGACCTGCATCAGCAACATCTGTAGGTCCTCTCCCCCGACCCAACCTCCAGCTTTCCTAGCTCAGTGAGAATCAGAAGGAAAAAACTGTTGGCCTATGAGGAAAGTGACTCCAGCAAACATCACCACAGCCTGAAGCCTCTCAAAGATTCCTCATCAGATGTACTATGACTCCTTCCAGCCTAAAGGTCTGGGAGTGAATGTCTATTTGGAGAATGTTCTGGGCAGAACATTTTGGGACCGTTTGATCCTCAGTCCCACTGGCAGCTCACCAAGGTTGTCTCATGTGGCCAGCAAAGAGAACCCTACATGGAGTGGCATTTCGGGAGCTCTGGGACCACCTGGGAGAATCTGGGGAGAAGCAGAATCCAGAGAGGACCTGTGACATGAGGGTAGTTTAGGGAGCAAGGGCAGGTTGCCCCAGGATGTTCTACTGTGACATGCAGATTATTTTGAGCTGAAAGCCATCAAGGCCCAAAAGGGTCAGAAAGAAACTTTGACCTCCCACCTGCCAACTGCATAAAAATAATTTAGATAGAGGAAATACTCCAGGAGAGCTATCACTATAGACAGCCATATTATAATGTAAACTAGGTATGGTAGACTGGGAGGGATATGGCTAAGCCAGCTAAAATTCCTCTGTGTCCCCTCATTGTTACTGTGTGCCCAGCAAACATTTGATTATCAAACATTTACTCTTTTCATACTTCTGTGAATTATTACCCTTTTCCTTTGAAGTCTCAGACCCCTACCCACTTTTCCTGGGTTCAGGATGTCATATGTACCTCATTCTCCATGACTGTCTTTGGAACCCACATCTGTGGCTTCCCTGTACATATATAATTTATCTGTTTTTTTCTCCTGTTAATCTGACTTATGTCAATTTGATTCTTAAACCTGCTAGAAGAACCTTGAGGAGTAGAGGATACTTCTTCCTCCCCAACAGTATGCATTTCTAAGATGCCACAACACATATGATACACCTTTGTGACAGAGTTGATACTCATTCGTGACATTGGAATCATTACCTGGGATCTGCTAATGGCAGGAATGAACCTACTATAATTTCAAGGACAGTCCCATTCCAATGATGCTCCAAGGACAATGGTTCAAGGAATCACTGCTCTCTAATACTTGTAACCTTTGAATATACCCATTTTGGATTTTACCTCTGACCCACCCACTTTCCACAAGGTGGTGAGCTTGTTTTCCAGATGGAGGATTCTTCCCCATATTAAGTCCCTTCCAATATTCAACCCACAAGTATCCATCAATTTGCCTAATGTGGTTCTATTCCCATCCAACTTCCTTTGCCCTGATTTGACACACTCTCCTTGACCTAACTTCTCCATGGAGTTCCTAATCACCTCACCTTCACAGAAGCGAAGAGGCAGCCTCCAGCTGTGCAGGGTGAGGGGAGAGCTGTTACCATCATTGAAGTAGAACAGGGTCTGCATTTTCCCACTATGAATATGAAGGAGAGCTGAAGTAAGAGTTCTATATTATCAACACTCTATTTCAGGTGCTCTTGTGTTTAGCAAGCTTTTGTGGGCTAACCTCTAGTCTGTAAGCTCTGAGTGATTCAGGAGCCATGTCTGTTTTGTTCAATGGTTGTGAGGCAGGGCAGGGACATGGGACAAGCATCATGATTAATTTTTCCTGCCTATGATGAAAAATGCCAAGATATAAGCAGTAAAATAAGAGGAGGGACTCTTATCTTAAGGCTAAGATTCCATTTCAAAAACCAGGGAGTTAGCACTTCCGGGAAGATGGCGGTGTGAGCAGGGCGGCAGAAATCTCCTCCCAACACTATATTTATCTACGAAAACATAAAGAAAATACATCTATTCCTAAAAGAGAGACGAGAATACACAGGAAAGCGCACAGCGTGCAGCTACACCCGAGAGGACTCGGCACCCCAAGAGGCGGTCTTAAAGAGCCCAGCTGACATACGTGGCAACTATCAGTGACCAAATTATACAGCCATGAAAGACAGAGGAATATGGTTCAGACCAAAATCAACCAGACAACCCCAGAGAGGGAGTCTGAAGGGATGGAAATGCACAGCCTCCCTGAAAAAGAATTCAGAATAAAAGTCATAACCATGCTGATGGACCTACAGAGAAATGTGCAAGAGCTGAGGGAGGAAGTGGGGGAACTGAGGAAAGACAATACAGAAATCAGACAAGCGATCGACGGGCTTAACAGCAGAATGGATGAGATGCGAGAGACTGTTAATGGAATAGAAAACAGAGAACAGGAGTACAGAGCAGCTGAGGCAGAGAGAGATAAAAGGATTTCTAGGAATGAAAGAATATTAAGAGAACTGTGTGACCAATCCAAACGGAACAATATTCGCATTATAGGGTACCAGAGGAAGAAGAGAGAGAAAAAGGGATAGAAAGTGTCTTTGAAGAAATAATTGCTGAAAACTTTCCCTCGCTGGGGAAGGAAGTAGTCTCGCAGTCCACCGAAGCTCATAGATCTCCCAACACAAGGGACCCAAGGAAGACAACACCAAGACACATAATAATTAAGATGGCAAAGATCAAAGATAAAGACAGGGTATTAAAGGCAGCTAGAGAGAGAAAAAAGATCACCTACAAAGGAATACCCATCAGACTATCATCAGACTTCTCAACAGAAACCTTACAGGCCAGAAGAGAATGGCATGAGATATTTAACGTTATGAAAAAGAAGGGCCTCGAACCAAGAATATTGTATCCAGCACGATTATCATTTAAATATGATGGAGGGATTAAACAATTTCCAGATAAACGAAAGTTAAGAGAGTTTGCCTCTCATAAACCACCACTACAGGATATCTTAAATGGACTGCTCTAGATGGAAGCACACCTAAGGCTAAAAAGATGTCACCAGAGAAAAAAAAATCATAGCAAAGAAAGCAGACCATCCAAATACTAACTAAAGGCAAAGAATAAAACACCTATTATAGAAAGAATGGAGGAGGAGGAATAAGAAGGGAGAGAAATAAAGAAACATCAGACTGTGTTTACAATAACTTAACAAGAAAGTTAAGTTAGATTGTTAGATAGTAAAGAAGCAACCCTTGAACCCTTGGTAACCACGAATCTAAAGCCAGCAATGGCAATAAGTACATACCTATCAATAATCACCCTAAATGTAAATGGACTGAATGCACCAATCAAAAGACACAGAGTAACAGAATGGATAAAAAAGCAAGACCCATCTATATGCTGCCTACAAGAAACTCACCTCAAATCCAAAGATATACACAGACTAAAAGTGAAGGGATGGAAAAAGATATTTCATGCAAACAACAAAGAGAAAAAAGCAGGTGTTGCAGTACTTGTATCAGACAAAATAGACTTCAAAACGAAGAAAGTAGCAAAAGATAAAGAAGGACATTACATAATGATAAAGGGGTCAGTCCAACAAGAAGATATAACCATTATAAATATATATGCACCCAACACAGGAGCGCCAGCATATGTGAGACAAATACTAACAGAATTAAAGGAGGAAATAGACAGCAATGCATTCATCTTAGGAGACTTCAACACACCACTCACTCCAGAGGACAGATCAACCAGACAGAAAATAAGTAAAGACACAGAGGCACTGAACAACACACTAGAACAGATGGACCTAACAGACATCTACAGAACTCTACACCCAAAAGCAACAGGATACACATTCTTCTCAAGTGCACATGGAACATTTTCCAGAATAGACCACATACTAGGCCACAAAAAGAACCTCAGTAATTTCAAAAATATTGAAATCCTACCAACCAACTTCTCAGATCACCAAGGTATAAAACTAGAAATAAATTTTAGAAAGAAATCAAAAAGGCTCACAAATACATGGAGACTTAACAACACTCTCCTAATTAATCAATGGGTTAACGACCAAATCAAAACAGAAATCAAAGAATATATGGAGACTAATGACAACAACAACACAAAGCCACAACTTCTGTGGGACGCAGCAAAGGCAGTTCTAAGAGGAAAGTATATTGCAATCCAGGCCTATTTAAAGAAGGAAGAACATTCCCAAATGAATAGTCTAAAGACACAATTACTGAAATTGGAAAAAGAAGAACAAATGAGGCCCAAAGTCACCAGAAGGAGGGACATAATAAAGATTAGAGAAGAAATAAATAAAATTGAGAAGAATAAAACAATAGAAAAAATCAATAAAACCAAGAGCTGGTTCTTTGAAAAAATAAACAAAATAGATAAACCCCTAGCCAGACTCATTAAGAGAAAAAGAGAATCTACACACATAAACACAATCAGAAATGAGAAAGGAAAAATCACGACGGACCCCACAGAAATACAAAGAATCATAAGAGAATATTATGAGAATCTATATGCTAACAAGCTGGAAAACATAGAAGAAATGGACAACTTCTTAGAAAAATACAACCTTCCAAGACTGACCAAGCAAGAAACAGAAAAACTAAACAGACCAATCACCAGTGACGAAATCGAATTGGTAATCAAAAAACTACCCAAGAACAAAACCCCTGGGCCTGATGGATTCACCTCTGAATTCTACCAGACATATAGAGAAGAAATAACACCGATTCTCCTTAAAGTTTTCCAAAAAATAGAAGAGGAGGGAATACTTCCAAACTCATTCTATGAAGCCAGCATCACTCTAATACCAAAACCTGGCAAAGACCTCACCAAAAAAGAAAATTACAGACCAATATCCCTGATGAACGTAGATGCAAAAATACTCAACAAAATATTAGCAAACCGAATTCAAAAATACATCAAGAGGATCATACACCATGATCAAGTGGGATTCATCCCAGGGATGCAAGGATGGTACAACATTCGAAAATCCATCAACATCATCCACCACATCAACAAAAAGAAGAACAAAAACCACATGATCATCTCCATAGATGCTGAAAAAGCATTTGACAAAATTCAGCATCCATTCCTGATTAAAACTCTCAACAAAATGGGTATAGACGGCAAGTACCTCAACATCATAAAGGCTATATATGACAAACCCACAGCTAACATCATACTTAACGGCGAGACGCTGAAAGCTTTTCATCTAAGATCGGGAACAAGACAGGGATGCCCACTCTCTCCACTGTTATTCAACATAGTACTGGAGGTCCTAGCCACAGCAATCAGACAAAACAAAGACATACAAGGCATCCAGATTGGTAAAGAAGAAGTCAAATTGTCACTATTTGCAGATGACATGATACTCTACATAAAAAACCCTAAAGATTCCATTCCAAAACTACTAGAACTAATATCTGAATTCAGCAAAGTTGCAGGATACAAAATTAACACACAGAAATCTGTTGCTTTCCTATACACTAATGATGAACTAACAGAAAGAGAAATCAGAAAAACAATTCCATTCACAATTGCATCAAAAAGAATAAAATACCTAGGAATAAACCTAACGAAGGAAGTGAAAGACCTGTACTCTGAAAACTACAAGACACTCCTAAGAGAAATTAAAGAGGACACTAACAAATGGAAATGCATCCCATGCTCTTGGCTAGGAAGAATAAATATTGTCAAAATGGCTATACTACCTAAAGCAATCTACAGATTCAATGCAATCCCTATCAAACTACCAACAGCTTTCTTCAATGAACTGGAACAAATAATTCTAAAATTCATATGGAACCACAAAAGACCCCGAATAGCCAAAGCAATCCTGAGAAGGAGGAATAAAACAGGGGGAATTACACTCCCTGACTTCAAGCTCTACTACAAAGCCACAGTAATCAAGACAATTTGGTATTGGCACAAAAACAGACCCACAGACCAGTGGAACAGAATAGAAAATCCAAACATTAACCCAAACATATACAGTCAATTAATATTTGATAAAAGTGCCTTGGATATACAATGGGGAGATGACAGCCTCTTCAGCAGCTGGTGTTGGAAAAACTGGACAGCTACATGTAAGAGAATGAAACTGGACTACTGTCTAGCCCCATACACAAAGGTAAACTCAAGGTGGATCAAAGACTTGAATGTAAGTCATGAAACCATAAAACTCTTAGAAAAAAACATAGGCAAAAATCTCTTGGACATAAACATGAGCAACTTCTTCATGAACATATCTCCCCGGGCAAGGGAAACAAAAGCAAAAATGAACAAGTGGGACTATATCAAGCTGAAAAGCTTCTGTACAGCAAAGGACACCATCAGTAGAACAAAAAGACATCCTACAGTATGGGAGAATATATTCATAAAAAACGTATCTGATAAAGGGTTGACATCCAAAATATATAAAGAACTCATGCACCTTAACAAACAGAAAGCAAATAATCCAATTAAGAAATGGGCAGAGGACATGAATAGACACTTCTCCAAAGAAGAAATTCAGATGGCCAACAGGCACATGAAAAGATGCTCCACATCGCTAATCATCAGAGAAATGCAGATTAAAACCACAATGAGATATCACCTCACACCAGTGAGGATGGCCAACATCCAAAACACAAACAACAACAAATGTTGGCGAGGATGTGGAGAAAAGGGAACCCTCCTACACTGCTGGTGGGACTGCAAATTAGTTCAACCATTGTGGAAAGCAGTATGGAGGTTCCTCAAAAAACTCAAAATAGAAATAGCATTTGACCCAGGAATTCCACTCCTAGGAATTTACCCTAAGAATGCAGCAGCCCAATTTGAAAAAGACAGATGCACCCCTATGTTTATTGCAGCACTATTACAATAGCCAAGAAATGGAAGCAACCTAAGTGTCCATCAGTAGATGAATGGATAAAGAAGAGGTGGTACATATACACAATGGAATATTATTCAGCCATAAGAAGAAAACAAATCCTACCATTTGCAACAACATGGATGGAGCTAGAGGGTATTATGCTCAGTGAAATAAGCCAAGCCGAAAAAG
This sequence comes from Smutsia gigantea, assembly GCA_032199065.1. NCBI lineage: Eukaryota > Metazoa > Chordata > Mammalia > Pholidota > Manidae > Smutsia > Smutsia gigantea. The sequence goes on along the minus strand of JAVSCE010013551.1, from coordinate 61,568 downwards.
ACAAGTATCAAATGATTTCACTCATATGTGGAGTATAAGAACAAAGAAAACTGAAGGAACAAAACAGCAGCAGACTCACAGAACCCAAGAACGGACTAATAGTTACCAAAGGGAAAGGGACTGGGGAAAATGGGCGGGAAGGGAGGGATAAGAGGGAAAAAGGGGCATTACGATTAGCAGATGTAATGTTGGGGGGGCACGGGGAGGGCAGTACAACTCAGAGCAGACAAGTAGTGATTCTATAGCATCTCACTACGCTGATGGACAGTGACTGTAATGGGGTTGGTGGGGGGGACCTAATGAAGGGGTAGTTTAATAATCGTAATATTGCACATGTAATTGTAAATTAATGATAATAAAATAAATTATATTAAAAAAAAAAACAGGGAGTTAGGAGGTATGATTCCCAACATTATTTTATGGTATTCAGCCAACAACTGACCCTATCTTATGGCAGGGCAAGTAGTCCTAAATGATATGTCCCCAATGCTTGAACGTAATCATTATCTTGGAGAACAGGATCGTTCAAGAAATTCCTTGTGTTATCTAACAGTACCTAGAGGACTGAGTATGGCTGGTGACATATCTCTCTCACTGGAGATAGACATCATGAGACCACAGTCGAGCCTATGACCCTGGCCTTTTGCACCCATTCTTGAAATCCTTAAAAGACAGAATCCTAAGCCTTTAAGAGTGCCTCTTCTATGAGGCTGCCCACAATCCCTTCTTCAAATATGTACTTTGCATTAAATAAAGCCTTCTTGCTGCTCAACTACTGTTACACACAGTCTCTGCACTCTTCCAGTAGTGTCTTTGTTACTTTGCTATTTCATTCAATTTTTTAGACTTAAGCACTAGTCGTCTCTTTCTCTGTTTTATTTCAGATAAGTAGGGAAGGGCTACTGAGATCTCTGATTTGGGCTTGCAAGTTCCTGTTGAGACAGGGACCATGGGCTTAGACAGAGTAGGGTGAGGGCCTCTGGAAAAAACAACAAGATAACCATTGCGAGATTTGCTTTGGCCGGCTAGGGAGCCCAACTTATTTTTCTAACTTTACGCAAGTGCTGCTTTCCTTCCTCCAGCCCTAAACAAATGATTTGTTGCAACTTAGGCAATGTAGCAAACAAGCCCAAAACTATTGCAAGCCCAAAACAACATAAGGCAGGAAGGATTCCATCTTGAAATCCAATTAGTCAAAAAGTAAAACAATGACTCAGCCCACCTTTAGAGCAAAGCAGACAGACTTGAGAGACATGCTCCCAGACCAGGAAGCTGCTATCCTGGGAGGAAATCAGATCAGTAAAGTTCTTGTAAATAACCAGGAAGACTAATAAGAAACTTAGTGTTTCTTCAAAAGTATTTGAAACCACTTAACAGGTGTACATTCCTAACCCTTTGTCTCTCAACTGCCTATAAAAACCCCTAGACAACGTACCACCACAGGACTCTTGTCTTCTCCTGGCGTAAACCAGGAGCTCTGTCCTTTCACTCTATCTATAAATAAAGCCTGTACCTTGCTCTCCTACCTTGACTGCGAAGTTCATTCTTCTGCTTCATGAACAAGAACCCCTGCATCACTGTCGCCTGGGTAACCCGGACAGGACTGCAGCTGTACAATCATGCTCTTTAGGAGCCTCCCTGAAAATATCCTTTCTTTGCTTTGGGAAGTTCTCCGAACATAATCTCACTCCATCCAGTGCTCTGTGGCTCCCCTAAATTCTGGGATAGTAAGGCTTAGCTCCTATGTCATACAGAATCAAGTGGATACTGGCTTCAGGAGTGGGCAAGGGATCTGCCCTACACTGAGCAGGAGTTAATGAACTTCCATTTCCTCTCTTTGTTCTTCCTTGCTCTCTGCTTGCCTGCATGGCTGCTGAAATTCACTTCCACTATTGTTTTAATGAATTGCTCCTCTGACCTGGTTGAGAATTCTTTCTCAATTAGAGTCAAGAATCCTCCCATCCAGGTTGAGGTTTCACCTAGAGCACAGGGAGAGACCTCCCCAGATGCAGCTGCCCGACAACACTTGTATCCCCAGCACCTAAAACTGTGTCTGGCACAAGTAGGCACTCAGTATGTGCTGAATGAGAAACAACAGACTGGGATCTAAACTACTGTTAGGACACTGGCTATAGTCTAAATTCCAAACACCTAGTCACATTCAGGATGATAGCCAGCATTCACACAGAGCCTTATGGTGCCCAGGCACTTAGTCACTATAGATTTCTTCAAAGCCACCTGTAAGGCGAGTCTTGCTATCCCATTGTCCAGAGGTGGAAATTTAATCTTAATAGTTTAACGGACTTGCCTAAAGTTCCATAGAGACTAAGAATTGGGGTTTGCAAAGAAAGGGTAGGGCATCCCATAATGCCTTTCTGTTAACACATGTTCCCGTGGAAGCCCATCTGAGTCCTTTCTACATTCTTTTACTAAAAATTTACTCCACTCTCAGTCCTCTCACTGGGTTGACTCATGAAGGCAGCTAGGCACAGTACACCCCTGGAGTTAGGTTATTCTGGACTAGTCCCTTAAATCATCCTGTTTCTTCAACAGAGTTTTTAGCGCCCATGCTCCTCAAAGGGTTATTATGAATATAAGGGGGGAAAATGATGAAATTAAAGCACTATTTATAGTGAAATTTCATACACTCATAAAAATGAGATATTGAGGTGTGACCCAGTAATGAAATACAAAATAAAGAGCTCTCAAGCCTTGACCTCTAATGAGGATTTGACTAGCCTCAACCCCAAATGGTCTGGGCCAGCTGGCCATTTCAAGAAATTTTTGCAAACAAAGTAGAATGAGCTAGAAAAACTGTATAAAGTATTTTGTATTGATTGAATAAGTGTGCATATTTTTTTCTTTAAATTATAGAAAATTAATTTCAAATGTATATAGATATGGAGAGACTAGTTATGTTTCATCTAAACCTAACTTTCCCACTTCCCATATTATTTTGAGAATGAGAAATCACCTAATTTCTTACATAAATATTTTAATATATATCTCTAATAAAAGACAAGGGCTTCCCTTTTGAAAACCCAAAACACCGAAAACAAAACCAAGAACAATTCCTTTTTTATCAGGTATCTAATTGGAAATCAACCTTTTCTTTGTTTTACGCATTATATAGTCTTTAAGTTTGCTTTTTTAAAGTTGGGATCCAAATAAAGTTACCATATTGCAATTGATAATATGGTGTGGGTGAAACTGCAGAAATACCTGAATCTCTTGCCTGGCTTTAGTGCATCTCCATATCAACAGGTGTTCCTAAGGGGTGGAGAGTAGTAGTTTACCTGCATATCAATGGATTATTACCTGGGCAACTGAGGGCTTATGGGAACCTGAGAGGTTGGCGGGAGTCTGCACTTGCTTCTGCCAGAGAAGGAGAGAGATTGTCCCAGACCGCAGTTTGTAAGCAATAAAAGGTTTTAAACTTTATTTCTCCCTTTGACTGATTTCAGTTTCAGCTAGGTATTTTGCCCCAGCATTTCCTCTCCTCAGAGTTACATATGGCTTTAGGTCTCTTTAAATTTATAGGCTACCCTTGACCCTGTCTATTACACACTTGCAATTTATTTTGTAGTAGAAAGCTTTTATTTTAAAGACTTTAAATTAGACTTGTCTTATGATGGCAGATGGTAACTATACTTATCCCAGTAAGCATTTAGTAATTTTATAATTGTCAAATCACTGTTGTACACCTGAAACCAATATAATATTTGTATTATCAACTACAATAAAAAATTGTCTTTAGATCATACATTGGTTTTAAAGCAAAACAGTATCAATTAGGAGGAAGCAATCATCCATGCTTCCCACCCTCCTTTTGTAGTCAAACAAGGATTCATTTACAAGGCAGTAACCAATACAAATACAGCATTAACAGTGTAATCAAGGTGCACAGGTGTACCTGGTTAAGATCATTTTAAATTTTACAAACCGGTTTTTAAACAATCTAAACTGTATAGTTTGGTGGTTTCTAAAGGGGAAAATAGTCACCGAGCTCATTTTATGTGAAAGAACAGGGTATACAGTTACTGCAAAGGGAAACACCGAGGGCACAGGGCGGAGAGTGTTCTGCATGGATACAAGCATGAAAGTGCCAAAAGATTAGCTGCTCTTTATTAAGGGGCTCAAGGCTTCTAGAAACATGAAAGTTTGAAGAGACCTGGTTGCTATGGCTGCACAAAGTCAAGAACAGAGAAAACCTTCATTTACCTACAGTGTAATGGAGTTTAAGAGACTGCTTTTTGCTCCATCATTGCTCTAATTTCCCATTATCCATTGGGGACATGGGGTGGAGCAGTTTCTACCCCCAAATGGTTTTGGCTGAAGTGCTGTGGCCTCAGGAATTAGCCTGTGAGGCGAAAGGGAGAGGGCCTTCTTTCCCTCCTCTTTTCTCTGGGCCTCTTCACCCCCTGCCCTTTGAGTCTTGCCAATGTGCAACCTGCCCTGAGAGAGGGTGTTCTGGGAGAGAAGCAGAGCAGCTGGGTTGGGCGGTCGGTCTGGGCGACACCAGGGACGCCTGGCCCTGGGAATGGGGCCAGGCTGGATTATTTTTCTGGCTATTGTGGGCCTCAGTATACATTCCTTTCTCCCTGTCCAAGATGGGAATTCCATTGCACTGAGCATCTGTGTGTGTGAGCACGTGTGTGGTATGAAGAGCATGTAGGGAGAGGCTGGAAGGACCCACATCTGCGGCTTTTCTGGCCCTGAGACTCCTGCTCTCAGCTCCAGTGCCCAGGTTTCTGGCCTTTCAGGAAACTCTGATGCAGAGCAGAGAGAAGGGGCCCTCAGTTCCCTCCAGGCCACCGTGGAAGGGCAGTGTTAGCTTGACATCAAATGGAAAAGCAAACCTTGATTAAAAGCTTATGTCCATAACCAGGCACTTTTCCATGCCTTATTTCCTTTAATTCTCACTGCAGTCCCCCAGGTGGATGGGGAAGGACTGGAGGAATTCAAGAAAAGGGAGCTCACAGTGGGGCTCAGTACCTCCTCAGAGTTCAACAGGATGAACACATTTGGGGCTAGTGCTGCAGCTAAGCCACAAGACATCTGGCCTCTTGGAACCGCAGTTTCCATATATGTGAAGTGAAAATAATAGTAGTAGCATCTAGAGAAGTTAATTCAAAGAAAAGATGAGCTAATGCATGGAAGGTCACATGACAAACTAAAACACTATCCAAAAACAAGGTAAGCAAGTTAGGAAGGGGTTTGCTCAGCACAGACTGGGTGCTTTCCTAGTAACAAGGCACAGCAGTTTCTCTGATGGAACACTTCCAGTCTCAATCAACAGTTATCATTCTAAGAGTAGCCTGTCTCTTTTCATAGCATTCAGTAAGGCTCATGTTATTTTGATGAAGAAGAAAAAAAAAAAGAGGCCTATAAACATTTGTTATTTTTCCTGAATTAGCCTTTGTGCTAAAAGGGGGGGCTGTTGGTTGTCAAAGAAGCTGTTATATTCCTAAGGGCAGGTCAAGTTGTATGTTCTGTGTCACCCGCAGCTTTTAGCTAAGCCCTAAGCACAAATTAGTCTCCTGACAAACACCTGGTTGACAACATACTTTTCCTAATTCTTGGCCACACTACCTTACATAGGCAGTATGTGTATTTTTCTCTGTTACGAAGTGCAAAGAAAGTGTCCTGTATCAACAGTCAAAGCTTCATTCATTTATTCCACACTCAAAAAAATTTTTTTCATTCACTTTGTGAATTTCAAGGCTGCCCACAGGGCCAGGCACTGTCCAGTTTCTGGGAATACAAGACGGACTTGGTCCTGCCCCAATGGGACTCATGTACTTCAATGGGGCAACGGAAAACCCAAGAAAACAAGTAAATAACACTGTAATCAACACTGTAATGGAAGCAAAGGGCTGATGCAGAGACAGAACAGTCAGGAAAGACCTCTCCAAGATGGAAACAAAAGGCCAAGGAGCCAGCCCTGTGGTGGGGCTGGAGACGGGCTTGGCAAGGCTGCTTAGAGGAGGCTGTAGGGCCAGGCTCAGAGGACAACAGAGGTAGCCAGGGGCCAGGCCATGCAGGGCTTTGTGGACTATATAGCAAGGAGTGTGATTCTAAGGGCTGCAGGAAAAGCCCTTGGAGCTTTTTTTTTTTTAAGTTGTGATAAAATTCACACAACAAATTCACCACTGTAATGTGCGTTTCCTATTCGTTCCTCCACCCAGCCCATCCCCAGCCCCTTGCTACCACTCTATCTCTGTGGGTTTGTCTATTCTGGGCATTTCTTATAAATGGAATCATATACTACATGGCCTTTTGTGACTGGCTTCTTTTGCTTAGCATAATGTTTCCTAATTTCATCCACATCATTGCCCTTATCAGTACAAGTTTTTTAAGGGCATGTGTGAACTAATCTGATTTACATTTCGGAGTCACTTTCATTGCTGTGGAGAGGATGGATAGGGGCAAAGCTGGAGTGAAAGTGGGCCGATGAGTCAGGGGCTTATCTGCAATGGGGAGGGTGAGATGATGGTGATGAGGAAAGATGGCCGCCAGGGGAGGTGGAATGTTTGAGATATTTTATAGATAATGTTGATGGGACGTGCTGATGGATGGGACAGGGTGAGGGATGTGTGACGCCAGGTCCCCAGGAAGTCCAGGACAGGAGAACAGGTATGGGGGGAAATAAAAAATTCCTTTTTGGGTATGTTAAGCAGAGTTGGCTAATTGGAGATGTTAATTAGGCAGTGGAAATTTGAATCTGGGAATTAGTGAGGAAGTCAGAGCAGGAGATAAAAATGTGACGGTCATCAGCCAGAAGATTGAATCTAAGTCCAGGGGAATATGTATTAAATTATATGCATTATAACAAAGTGATTTCCACCCCCAAGGGTGACTAAATGTAACAGGTCTGTAAATCTCATACTTCTCAGCTTCCAGCTAAAAGCAGAGTATTCTGCATTTGAATGGTACTCAGCATTTACAAAGACCGAGGCCAGTATCCCCAGGTATGTATTCAGAGTCACCAACCTCACTTAACAGATCTCTTTGCATTTCTATTGCCACTCCAGTCACTCCTTCCAACAACCAGTCACTCTCACTGAGGGTGATAAGTGAAGGATTTCTGCCTTTTAATAAGAAAACTAACCAACTGGGATCAGGATCCTGGCTCCCATTAAAAATAAATGCTTTGTTCTTTGAGGTCACTCAGATTTAAGAAATCTAACTTACTGTTGGTTAAAACTTTCATCTAATTGAAGAGAAACATATATTTATAAGTGTTTCTAAAAACAAATGAGGGACTACATCAAACTAAATAGCTTCTGCACAGCAAAGGCAACGACCAACAAAAGGGAAATTCTTCCTCTTACTGAATGGGACAGAATATATTCGCAAATCATATATCTGATGAGGTTAATATCCAGACTATATAAAGATCTCATACAACTCAATACCAAGAAAACAAATAATCCAACTTAAAAATGGGCAGAAGAACCGAATGAACGTTTTTCCAAAGACATACAGATGGCCAACAGGTACAGGAAAAGATGCTCAGCATTACTAATCATCAGGGAAATGCAAATCAAAACCACAGTGAGTTATCACCTCAAACCAGTCAGAATGGCTATTATCAAAAAGACTGGAAATAACAAGTCTTGGCAAGGATGTGGAGAAAAGGGAAGGCTTATGCACTGTTGGTGGGTATGTAGATTGGTGCACAATGTGGGAAACAATATGGAATTTTCTCAAAAAATTAAAATTGGAACTGTTGTTGGGCAGCTGCATCTGGGAGGTCTCTCCCTGTGCACCAGGGGAAACCTTAGCCTGCACAGGGGACGGTTCTTGACTCTCAACGAGAAAGAATTCTCGAGCAGGTCAGAAGAGTGTAGGTAGAGAAGTAATTTATTAAAGGAGAATAGTAATGAATGGCAGGGGCCTAGCAGGCTGATGGCAGGGCAGGTAAACGCAGAGGGAGGGAGCGGGCACTTGCTGATGTTCTTGGCATAGGGAAGTCCCCCTCGCCGGCTCCTGAAGCCTGGGTTACCTGGCGTCTTGTGTCTGCTTGGATCTGCACAGCGTGGAGGCTAGCCCCTACCACCCCAGGATTTGGGGGAGCCGCGGAGCACGGATGGAGAGAAGGGGGAGATTTTCAGGCAGGCTCCTGCAGCTGCAGTTCCTTCCGGGTCACCCAGATGGAACTCTCAGGCCCAAATCTGAGTTCTCAGCAGCATCTTCCTACTTATCAGGATTAGAGCGGAGACTAAATGGAGACTTGGAAATAAAATTAAATAGCAAGGAAACAAAGACGCTTACCACTAGAAAAGTGCTGAGAAACGAAACACAATTAAGTTGAGCAGTGAGAGCTTTATTTAAAGTTACGCACTTAAAAAAAGTGAGGGAGTCCTCAAAGAGGAGGTGCTGAAAAGTTGGGGGTTCCCTCTTTTTTAAGGATTTTTTTCAGGAATGTGACTAAGGGCCAGGGGTGTAGTTGTCAAGTAGTTTCAAGATGCTTATCTCCAGTGAGACACAGTGTCTCCTTTCTTCTATTATCAGTCACCCAGCTAATTCTGCAGAATAAATTTAGCACAAGAAATTTATTGATCCGGTTCCTCCCCAGGATACTGACCTCCCTCTGGGAACATATCAATCAAGATGACCTGCCCTGCCCCCTGGGTGGGCTGAGTTATTGTCTGTTTGCTAAAGAATATTTTAGGACTCTTATCTCCTAATTTCCTGGCTTTTTAAAAGTAGAATTTTAGTGTTAAGATGGAATCTCTCCTGTTCTTACTATACTGTTTATATCTCAGCTTGTTTGGAAAATCAATCATGATGCTTGTCTCAGGTCCCTGCCCTATATCAAAACTTCCATATGATCTGGCAATTCCATTTCTGGAAATCTAGCTGAAGAAAAAACACCCACTAATTTGAAAACATATATGCACCCCTAAATTTATTGCAGCATTACTTGCAATAGCCAAGATATGTAAGCAACCTAAGTGTCTACCAACAGATAAAGACTATTTAGAATATACACACAATGGAATATTGCTCAGCCATGAAAAAGAATGAAATCTTGCCACTTGCAATGATGGGGATGGACCTACAGGGTATTATGCTAAGTGAAATAAGTCAGAGAAAAGACAAATACCTATGATTTCACTTACATGTGAAATCTAAAAAACAAAACAAACGAACAAACAAAAACCCAGAAACAAGAATCATACACAGAACAAACTGGTCGTTGCCAGAGGGGAGAGGGGTGAAGGATAGGAAATATAGGTGAAAGGGACCAAGAGGATTATTGTAATTATTATTTCAATTATCAGGATTATAGTAACTTGGTATGGCAACATAGTAATTATGCTTAGTGAGCATGTTCTAATGTATATAAATGTTGAATCACAATGCTGTACATGTGAAACCATTATGATATTATGTCAACTATATCTCAATTAAAAAAGAAGCATTTGTCATGCTTTCAAGTGATTTAACCTACCCTGGACAATCCATCCTCCTATGTGGGTGGTTATCCTAATCCCTAACAAAATGTCTCTGGGAGGAGTCCTGTAACAAAACCAAACACCTTACCAAGTGCACTGGAACCTCACATCAAGAACCCCCTCCCTTTGCTGAGATGATCCCTTAGCCAGCAAGGGGCATCCACTGGCAAGGCTGCTTATAAATTAGATCCCTGGCACCAGAGCTGCCTGGTGGCTCACTGTCAGCAATTTCAGGGCAAAGGGCTTCGTTTCTTCATCTTGGGGCCCTTGCTAGTGTCCTTACTTGTTCAACAAATGACTGCCTGCCATGTGCCAAGGCCCTGACCTAGTGTTTGGAGTTCAGCAGAGAACAAGACAGGAATTCTGCCCCCACAGAGCTTAAGTGGACAAAATATATATATATATTAAACACATAAAATGATGGGAAATGAATGAGGGAAGACACTAGGGAGTACCATGATAGGGCAGAAGGGGGCCCGTAATTTCCAATAGGGAGGTCAGGGAAGGCTTTGCTGAGGTAACATTTGAGCACAAACCCCAAGAAGATGAGGGAAGCCGGCTTCCAGGATGAAAGAATAATGTATACAACTGCAAGAGCAGGACTGAGCAGGAGAGCAGTGGATGAGACCAGGGAGGGAGGGAGTGAGGAGGACACGGGGCTTTTCGGTTTCAGAGAGAAGGCTGACACAATTTGTCTTATTTTCTTAATAGGATCACTCCAGTTGCCACATTGAAAGTAGACTATAGGGGCGAGTATGGAAAAAGGGAGACTGTGTAGGAGGTTTCTGTGGTAATTCACCTGAAGAGAATCACAGTTTAGGCCAGAGGGGTGGGGGTGGAGGTGGCCAGGATTTAGAACTAAACTACATCAATGTCTTTCAAGTCAAAACCACAGTGAGATAACAGCTCACAACCACTGGGATAGCTACTATAAAAAAAACAGAAGGTAACAGGTGTTGGCAAGTATGTGGAGAAATTGGCCCTCTGGTGTCCTGCTGGTGGGAATATAAAATGATGCAGCCACTGTGGAAAAGTGTGGTAGTTCCTCAAAACATTAAAAATAGAATTACCATATGATCTAGTAATTCCACTTCTGGGTATATAGCCAAAGAACTGAAAGCAGGGTCTCAAAGGAATATTTTTACAATCATGTTCACAGTGAAGGTGTTCAGAGCATGCCACCCTAAAATCTTCCACTCTGGTTTAAGATTTTGAGCAGAAGGCAATTAAAAAAAAGAAGACACAGTAAGAAATGCCTCCCTTCCCCACTCCACAGGCAGGAAGGGCAGGGCAATTCTTCATCACAATGGACAGCTCAACTCTCAGTCCGCAGAGAATGCCAGACGACTTTACATAACAAACTTATTAAGTAGCCCTTACTTTCTATTACTTTCCCCCACCTATTTACGTAACAGTTTGCTACCCCAAGGAGCTCAGTCTTATTGTCTTGTCATCACTCATCACTGAGTTCTCCTATGGGTACACACTCATTAACTCTGTTTTTCTCCTGTTAATCTACCTTTTACCAGTTCAATTTGTAGGGCGGCTGCCAGAGAACCTTGGGAAACAGAGGAAAAAAGTTTTTCCTCCCTTATAACAGCATTATGTCCAACAGCCAAACATGGAACCACCTGTGTGACATCAACAGAGTAATAGATTTACAAAACAGGGTATGTCCATACAGTGGAATTCAACCTTATAAAAGTATGTTCGGATACATGCCCATGTGGATGAACCTTGAGGTCATTATGCTAAGTGAAGCCAGACACAAAATGACAAATAATGTGTGATTCCACTTATACAAGGTGTCTAGAGTAGTCCAATTCACAGATTAAAAATTGTAATTAGATTCTATGACAGAAATTAGAATGGTGGTGGCCAGGGGCTGGGGGATGAGGCAAAGGCAAGTTTAGTGGGGACAGAGTTTCAGTTTTACAAGATGAAAAAGCTCTGGAGCTTGGTTACACAACAATGGGAACATACTAAACATTACTGAACTGTACACTTAAAAATGGTTAAGATGGTAAATTTTATGACATATGACATTTTCCCACAATTTTTTTAAAAAGCAATGCTTTTATCTATTACAAGATAGTGGTTTGGAAACCACTGACTTAAAAATTATTTATTGGGAGAGGGGGTGGGCAGTAAAAAATTCCAAAGATACAAAAGAGTATAAAGAAGTAAAAAGTAAGATGCCTCTCAACTCAAGCCTCCTGCCCAGAGGTAATTGCTGATTCTAATTTCTTTTGTATCCTCTGGCAATATTTGAAGTGGAAACACATCCCCCTGTTATTTATACTCATCATAGCAAACCCACTGTTTCACCTTGCTTTTTATCTATTATATTCTGGACATTGTTCCTTATTATTACATGCTGAGCTGCCTTTTTTTTTCTTTCTAAATCACTTTATGTCCAAAACTATCCTTATTATTTATTTTGCTATTATTAACATACAATTAAATGTGCAACATTATGGTTACTAGACTCCCCCTATTATCAAGTCCCCACCACATACCCCATTGCAGTCACTGTCCATCAGTGTAGTAAGATGCTATAGAATCACTACTTCTATTGTCTGTGTTATACTGCCTTCCCTGTATCCCCCCACCCCTCACGCATTCCTGCTACATTATGTGTGCTAACCTTAATAGCCCTTTTCAGCCTTATCCCTCCGTTCCGACCCGTCTTCCCCAGTCCCTTTCCCTTTGGTAACTATTAGTCTATTCTTGGGTTCTGAGTCTACTGCTCTTTTGTTCCTTCAGTTTTTTCTTTGTTCTTATCCTCCACAGATGAGTGAAATCATTTGATACTTGTCTTTCTCTGCCTGGCTTATTTCACTGAGCATAATACCCCCTAGCTCCATCCATGTTGTTGCAAATGGTAGGATTTGTTTTCTTCTTAGGGCTGAATAATATTCCATTGTGTATATGTACCACTTCTTCTTTATCCATTCATCTACTGATGGACACTTAGGTTGCTTCCATTTCTTGGCTATTGTAAATAGTGCTGCGATAAACATAGGGGTGCATATATCTTTTTCAAACAGGCTGCTGCATTCTTAAGGTAAATTCCTAGGAGTGGAATTCCTGGGTCAAATGGTATTTCTATTTTGAGTTTTTTGAGGAACCTCCATTCTGCTTTCCACAATGGTTGAACTAATTTGCATTCCCACCAGCAGTGAGGAGTGTTCCCCTTTCTCCACATCCTCCCCAACATTGTTGTTGTTTGTCTTTTGGATGTTGGCCATCCTAACTGGTGTGAGGTGATATCTCATTGTGGTTTTAATTTTCATTTCTCTGATGACTAGTGATGTGGAGCATCTTTTCATGTGCCTGTTGGCCATCTGAATTTCTTCTTTGGAGAAGTGTCTGTTTAGATCCTCTGCCCATTTTTTAATTGGATTATTTGCTTTTTGTTTGTTGAGGTGCGTGAGCTCTTTATATAATTTGGATGTCAACCCCTTATCGGATATGTCATTTATGAATATATTCTCCCATATGATAGGATGTCTTTTTCTTCTACTGATGGTATCCTTTGCTGTACAGAAGCTTTTTAGTTTGATATAGTCCCATTTGTTCATTTTTGTTTTTGTCTCCCTTGCCCAGGAAGATATGTTCATGAAGAAGTTGCTCATCTTTATGTCCAAGAGATTTTTGCCTGTATTTTTTTCTAAGAGTTTTATGGTTTCATGACGTACATTCAGGTCTTTAATCCATTTTGAGTTTACTTTTGTGTATGGGGTTAGACAGTAATCCAGTTTCATTCTCTTACATGTAGCTGTCCAGTCTTGCCAACACCAGCTGTTGAAGAGGCTATCATTTCCCCATTGTATACCCATGGCTCCTTTTTCATATATTAATTGACCATATATGCTTGGGTTTATATCTGGGCTCTATATTCTGTTCCACTGGTCTATGGGTCTGTTCTTGTGCCAGTACCAAATTGTCTTGATTACTGTGGCTTTGTAGTAGAGCTTAAAGTCTGGAAGCACAATTCCCCCACTTTATTGTTCCTTCTCAGGATTGCTTTGGCTATTCGGGGTCTTCTGTGGTTCCATATGAATTTTAGAACTATTTGCTTTAGTTCATTGAAAAATGCTGTCGGTATTTTGATAGGGATTGCACTGAATCTGTAGATCGCTTTAGGCAGGATGGCCATTTTCACAATATTAATTCTTCCTAGCCAAGAGCATGGGATGAATTTCCATTTATTAGTGTCCTCTTTAATTTTTCTTAAGAGTGTCTTGTAGTTTTCAGGGTATAGGTCTTTTACTTCCTTGGTTAGGTTTATTCCTAGATGTTTTATTCTTTTTGATGTGATTGTGAATGGAATTGTTTTCCTGATTTCTCTTTCTGCTAGTTCATCATGACTGTACAGGAATGCAACAGATTTCTGTATATTTTGTACCCTGCAACTTTGCTGAATTCAGATATTAGAGCTAGTAGTTTTGGAGTGGATTCTTTAGGGTTTTTTATTATCATGTCATCTGCAAACAGAGACAGTTTGAATTCTTCTTTGCCAATCTGAATGCCTTTTATTTCTTTGTGTTGTCTGATTGCTGTGGCTAGGACCTCCAGTACTATGTTGAATAGAAGTGGGGAGAGTGGGCATTCTTGTCTTGTTCCCAATCTTAAAGGAAAAGCTTTCAGCTTCTCGCTGTTAAGTGTAGTATTGGCTGTGCGTTTGTCAAATATGGCCTTTATTATGTTGAGGTACTTGCCCTCTATACCCATTTTGTTGAGTTTTTATCATGAATAGATGTTGAATTTTGATGAATGCTTTTTCAGCATCTATGGAAATGATCATGTGGTTTTTGTCCTTCTTCTTGTTGATGTAGTAGATGATGTTGATGGATTTTCGAATGTGCCATCCTTGCATCCCTGGGCTGAATCCCACTTGATCGTGATGGATGATCTTTTTGATGTATTTTTTAATTCGGTTTGCTAATATTTTGTTGAGTATTTTTGCATCTATGTTCATCAGGGATATTGGTCTGTAATTTTCTTTTTTTGTGGTGTATTTGCCTGATTTTGGTATTAGAGTGATGTTGGCCTCGAAGATTGACTTTGGGAGTACTCCCTCCTCTTCTACTCTTTGGAAAACTTTAAGAAGGATGGGTATTAGGTCTTCACTAAATGTTTGATAAAATTCAGCAGTGAAACCATCTGGTGCAGGGGTTTTGTTATTAGGTAGTTTATTGATTACCAATTCCATTTCTTTGCTGGTAATTGGTCTATTCAGATTTTCTGTTTCTTCCTGGGTCAGCGTTGGAAGGTTGTATTTTTCTAGGAAGTTGTCCATTTCTTCTTGGTTATCCAGTTTGTTACTATATAATTTTTCATAGTATTCTCTCATAATTCTTTGTATTTCTGTCGTTTCCATAATGATTTTTCCTTTCTTATTTCTGATTCTGTTTATCTGTGTAGACTCCCTTTTTTTCTTGATAAGTCTGGCTATGGGTTTATCTATTTTGTTTATTTTCTCAGAAAACCAGCTCCTGCTTTCATTGATTCTTTCTATTGTTTTATTCTTCTACATTTTATTTATTTCTGCTTTAATCTTTATTATGTCCTTCCTTCTACTGACTTTGGGCCTCATTTGTTCTTCCTTTTCTAGTTTCATTAATTGTGAGTTTTGACTGTTCATTTGGGAGTGTTTTTCTTTCCGGAGGTAGACATGTATTGCAATATATTTCCCACTTAGCATGGCCTTCGCTGCGTCCCACAGGTTTTCTGGTGTTGTATTACTGTTGTCATTTGTCTCCATATATTGCTTGATCTCTGTTTTTATTTGGTCATTGATCCATTGTTTATGTAGGAGCATGTTATTAACCTTCCATGTGGTTGTGGGCTTTTTCATTTTCTTTGAGTAATTTATTTCTACTTTCATACCCTTGTGATCTGACAAGTTAGTTGGTACAATTTCAATCTTTTTGAATTTACTGAGGCTCTTTTTGTGGCCTAGTAAATGATCTATTCTTGAAAATGTTCCATGTGCACTTGAGAAGAATGTGTACCCTGTTACTTTTGGATGGAGTGTTCTGCATATGTCCATTAGGTCCATCCGTTCTAATGCATTGTTCAGTGCCTCTGTCTCTTTATTTTCTGTCTGGTTGATCTGTCCTTTGGAGTGAATGGTGTGTTGAACTCTCCTAGAATGAAAAATGCATTGCATTGTATTTTCCCCTTTAATTCTGAATTTGTTTCACATATATAGGTGATCCTGCGTTGGGTGCATAGATGTTTATAATAGTTATATCCTCTTGACCTTTTATCATTATGTAATGTCCTTCTTTGTCTCTTGTGACTTTGTTTTGAAGTCTATTTTGTCTGATACAAGTACTGCAACTCCTGCTTTTTTCTATTAGTTGCATGAAATATATTTTTCCATCCCTTTACTTACAGTCTGTATATGTGTTTGGGTTTGAAGTGAGTCTCTTGTAGGCAGCATATAGATGGGTCTTGTTTTTTTATCCATTCAGTGACTCTACATTTTTTGATTGGTGTATTGAGACTATTTACATTTAGGGTGATTATTGATAGGTATGTACTTATTGCCACAGCAGGCTTTAGATTAGTGATTACAAAAGGTCCAAGGCTAATTCCATTACTATCTGTCTAATTTAACTTTGTATGCTATTACAAACACAACCTAAAGGTTTTTTTTTTCCTCCTTCCTCTACCTCCTCCATCTTTGTATGTTATGAATCATATTCTGTACTCTTTGTCTTCCTTGGGTGACATCTATTTAGCCTTAGGAATACTTCCATCTATAGGAGTCCCTCCAAAATGCACTGTAGAGGTGGTTTGTGGGAGGTAAATATTGTCAGCTTTTGCTTATCTGAAAATTGTTTAATCCCTCCTTCAAATTTAAATGATAACCTTGCTGGGTAGAGTATTCTTGGTTTAAGGCCCTTCTGCTTCATTGCATTAAATATATTATGCCACTACCTTCTGGCCTGTAAGGTTTCTGTTTAGAAGTCTGATGATAGCCTGATGGGTTTTCCTTTGCATGTGATCTTTGTTCTCTCTCTAGCTGCTTTTAAAAGTCTGTCTTTATCCTTGATCTTTTCCATTTTAATTATTATGTCTTGATTTTGTCTTCCTTGGGTCCCTTGTGTTGGGAGATCTGTGCACCTCCATGGCCTGGGAGACTATCTCTTTTCCCCAGATTGGGGAAGTTTTCAGCAATTACCTCCTCAATGACACTTTCTATCCCTTTTTTTCTCTCTTCTTCTGGTACTCCTCTAATGCGAATAGTGGTCCGTTTGGATTGGCCCCACAGTTCTCTTAATATTCTTTCATTCTTAGAGATTCTTTTTTCTTTCTGTGCCTCAGCTTCTTTGTATTCCTCTTCTCTAATTTCTATTCCATTTACTGTCTCTTCCACTCCATCTAATCTTTAAAATCCCTCCATTGTATGTTTCATTTCAGATATGGAATTTGTTAATGATTGAATCTCCAACTTAAATTCATTCCTGAGTTCTTGAATATTTTTCTGTACCTCCATAAGCATGTTTGTAATTTTTATTTTGAACTCTCAGTAAGATTAGTGAGTTCGATTTCATTTGACCCTCTTTCTGGGGTTTGTGAGATTTTGGTCTGAACCATGTTGTGACATTTCATATTTGTGTGTGGTGCCCACTTGTGCACAGAAGCTACAGTCTGTGGAGCTGCTCAGCCCCTAGAGTGAGGTTGGGGGTCGTAGGGGAGCAGAGCTGGTGCCTGGGGGGAGGAAAGATGTTTCCTGATTCCTTTCTGCAGTGCCTGTCTCCAGTGTAGAGGCAGTGGGCCAAGCACACATGGGTAGGGTAACCCTCAGTGCTTTGCGTTTCTAGCTATTGTAGGCGGGGCCTCCCTCTGCCAGGCCTGATGACAGCACGGTGACTGACATTTTGCAAACTGGTGTCAGCAGGCTAGGAGGAAGGTGCAGCAGCCTGCGTGTCACAGTGAGGGGCCTCAGAGCTGAGTAGACAGCCAGGGGGATGGAACACCTGAAACTCCTCAAAGTTCCCAACCAGCTGGGCAGAGCATGCCCAGACAACACTAAACTTGTCCAGCTGTCCCTTCTCCCCTGCAGGAAGCTCCGCCCAAGCCCCACCCCTTCAGCCACCCTCTCACTGCTAGGAAGCCTCTCAAGAGTGTGTGCCTTTACCCTGACACTGACGTGCCGAATGTGGATTTCCTCCTCCACAAACAGTCGGAATGTCAGTTTCTCAAGCACTCTGCCTGTCCAAGCTCCCTAACATCCAGAGCACCACACACCCTATAGGTGTCTGCTCACAAAGCAGATCTCCAGGGATAGGTGTTCAGCAGTCCCAGGCTTCCACCCCCTCCCCCGCTCCATTTCTCCTCCTCCCACCAGTGAGCTGGGGTGGGGGAAGGTCCTGGGTCCCTCTGGATCAAGGCTTTCATACGTTACCTTGCTTCTTTAAGTCTACTCTATTCGTGAGGTCTGTATGGAGTTTGGTTCATTCTTCTTTCTTGTTGCTGTCTTAAGGTTAGTTGTATTAATTAACTGTATTTTTGTACTGTTTGTGGTTTTTGGAGGAGCTCTCCATCTCACCCCTCACGCCATTTTGAATTCCCAAAAGTCTTTTTTTTTAATGCACTATATGAAACTATTGCACAAACATACCATATTTATTTAGCTAGTATTCTCTTGGAGATTTATTTCCAAATGTTTCCTACTGCAAACAGGGTAGAAATGAATATCGTTCATAATTCTTTCTGTAGGCGCATGTGCCAGTATCTGTAGAATAAATTCCCTGTAACAGAGGAGCCAGAGTATATGCATTTAAAATTTTAGATGTTGCCAAACTGTTTTGTGACAAGGCTACACCAATTTATATTTACACCAAAAATGTAATGCATGCCTCATTGCCCACATCCTTGCCACATTTATTCATAAAAAGCCCAGATCAAATACTATCTGCCTATTTCATCCCTGTTCCCCGCACTCCAACTGTAGATGGGTTTTGAGCTCTGTGGCTTGGACATACTTTCTTAATTTTATTATGCAGAACACACCTGCTTTTTATACTCTAAGCTTGTGAACTGTGAGAAACATTCTACCCTAGAAGGCTAGCAAGAACATCAATACCTATCCCTCTCCACTTCTTGCTTTGGGAGGTAGTGGTCTGATGATGAAGCATTCTCCATGTACATTCTCCCATCACAACAGGTATTTCTACATGAACTGATTATCCTTGCCATTTTACAGACTACTTACTGTGTAAATCAAACTAACACATCACAACTCATGGCACTCAGTCATGTCAGGGCCTGGGTGGGAGCCTGCAGACCCCTCAAATGGGAGTGAATAAGGCTGCCCAAAGCCAGCTGATGAAGAAGTGTTCCAACTAAAATTCAATTTCATCTTGATGATTTGAGGGGCTGTGCCTTAAACTGTCCTTTCTTTGTGGAATCTGTATTTCACAATCCCAAATCTGTAGGTAGGAACATCAGTACTGAGCTGATCCTGCCATAGATAATCACCACTTGCTGCCCTGGGACAGACCTTGATTTTGACTGTTTCTGCTACTCTCTTCCTTTTAAGTGTCCTTTCCACTCACCTCCACATTTCAAATCTTAACCTTCTATAAGGCAAACTTCAACTGCTGCCTCCTCCACAAAGTCTTCCATGATTCCCCAGTTGGGGATCTTCAAAACTCCCACAGCATTTAGAACACTTGATGCTTTCTACCATTTTGCTTCCAGTGTATATATGCTTTTCTATAGGACTGGAAGATAATTGAAGGTTGGGATTGTTCTTTATTCATATCCGTATTTGGAACCAGTACAAGTGGGTTACTTCAGTCCTAGGCTTCTAGAAATCTTGGCTAGGTGACTAGGCACCCCCCATTTCATGCTGATCCTAATAGAAAACGACCTGTACCAGATGTCACAATGTCCTCAACAAGCCATTGATTCTACTGGTCAAATATAAACCTCTGAACAGAATCGTGACAATACCTACACTGCCCACATCTGGGTTTGTCTCAGTAACGTACTGGGCCTTGGTCTTCTCAGCCTTACTTACCTGGCCCATCTCACCCTTTTGTGTACAGCAACAAGGTTACTATACATGTAAACTCTGCAGATCTCATCTGAGGTGTAGTATGATTCTTTCATCTTATTTTATTCTCACAGCAATTTCAACAAAGAAGATATTATCATCCTCACTTTGAATAAGTAAAGTGCAGTGAGACCGAGTTACATAATTTGTGAGGGAAATGAGTATGTGGGGCTCTTTGCTCAAAAGGCAGGGAAAGACAGACTTCCGGGAAGAAGACGGTGTGAGCTGCGCGGCAGAAATCTCCCAAAACTATATATAACTATGAAAATACAGCAAATACAACTATTCCTAAGAGAGAGACCAGAATATATAGGAAAGCGCACAGCGTGCAGCTACCACCTGAGAAGACAGGGAACCCTGTGAGGTGGAGGTATAAAGGGCCCTGCGGAGTGGTGCGGCCATGGCTGCGGAATAGTGGAGCAACAGCGCCACCTGCAGCATCCCCACAGAATCTACTCCCAGTGGGGGTTTATTGTTTTTTTTCCTTCTCTTTCTTTTTTCTTTTTTTTTCTTTCTTTCTCTTTTTTCTTTTTTCCTTTTTAAAATCTTAAGAGCCCAGCTGACATATGTGGCAACTACCAGCGACCACTTCTATAGCCATAAAAAGACAGAGGAATATGGTCCGGACTAAGATCAACCAGACAACCACAGAGAGGGAGCCTGAAGGGATGGAAATACAGTCTTCCTGAAAAAGAATTCAGAATAAAAGTCATAACCATGCTCATGGATCTACAGAGAAATATGCAAGAGCTAAGGGAGGAAGTGAGGGAAGTGAGGAAAGACAATGCAGAAATCAGAAAAGCGATCGACGGGCTTAACAGCAGACTGGATAAGATGCAAGAGACTGTTAATGGAATAGAAATCAGAGAACAGAAATACAGAGAAGCTGAGGCAGAGAGAGAAAAAAGGATCTCTAGGAATGAAAGAATATTAAGAGAACTGTGTGACCAATCCAAACAGAACAATATTCTCATTACAGGAGTACCAGAGGAAGAAGAGAGAGAAAAAGGGATAGAAAGTGTCTTTGAAGAAATAATTGCTGAAAACTTCCCCATGCTGGGGAAGGAAATACTCTCGCAGTCCACGGAAGCCCACAGATCTCCCAACACAAGGGACCCAAGGAAGACAACAAGACACATAATAATTAAGATGGCAAAGATCAAAGATAAAGACAGAGTATTAAAGGCAGCTAGAGAGAGAAAAAAGATCACCTACAAAGGAAAACTCATCAGACTATCATCAGACTTCTCAACAGAAACCTTACTGGCCAGAAGAGAATGGTATGATCTATTTAACGTAATGAAACAGAAGGGCTTCGAACCAAGACTACTGTATCCAGCACGATTATCATTTAAATATGACGGAGGGATTAAACAATTTCCAGACAAACGAAAGTTGAGTTTGCCTCTCATAAACCACCACTACAGGATATCTTAAATGGACTGCTCTAGATGGAAGCACCCCGAAGGCTAAAAAGATGTCACCAGAGAAAATAAAATCATAGCAAAGAAAGCAGACCATCCAAATACTAACTAAAGGCAAACAATAAAACACCTAGTATATAAAGAATGGAGGAGGAAGAATAAGAAGGGAGAGAAATAAAGAAACATCAGACTGTGTTTACAATAACTTAACAAGAAAGTTAAGTTAGATTGTTAGATAGTAAAGAAGCAACCCTTGAACCTTTGGTAACCACGAATCTAAAGCCAGCAATGGCAATAAGTACATACCTATCAATAATCACCCTAAATGTAAATGGACTGAATGCACCAATCAAAAGACACAGAGTAACAGAATGGATAAAAAAGCAAGACCCATCTATATGCTGCCTACAAGAAACTCACCTTAAACGCAAAGATATCCCCAGACTAAAAGTGAAGGGATGGACAGTAACTGCAATGGGGGGGACCTGATGAAGGGGTACTTTAATAACCATAATATTGCACATGTAATTGTAGATTAATGATAATAAAATAAATTATATTAATAAAAAAAGAAAATCTTAAAAAAAGTGAAGGGATAGAAAAAGATATTTCATGCAAACAAGGAGAGAAAAGCAGGTGTTGCAGTACTTGTATCAGAGAAAATGGACTTCAAAATGAAGAAAGTAGCAAGAGATAAAGAAGGACATTACATAATGATAAAGGGGTCAGTCCAACAAAAGATATAACCATTATAAATATATATTATAAATATATATGCACCCAACACAGGAGCGCCAGCATATGTGAAACAAATAATAACAGATTTAAAGGAGGAAATAGACAGCAATGGATTCATGTTAGGAGACTTCAACACACCACTCACTCCAAAGGACAGATCAACCAGACAGAGAATAAGTAAAGACACAGAGGCACTTAACAACACACTAGAACACATGGACCTAACAGACAGCTACAGAACTCTATACCCAAAAGCAACAGGATACACATTCTTCTCAAGTGCACATGGAACATTTTCCAGAAGAGACCACATACTAGGCCACAAAAAGAACCTCAGTAAATTCAAAAATATTAAAATCCTACCAACCAACTTCAGATCATAAAGGTATTAAACTAGAATCAAACTTTACAAAGAAAACAAAAAGGCTCGCAAATACATGGAGACTTAACAACATTCTCCTAATTAATCAATGGGTCAATGACCAAATCAAAACAGAAATCAAAGAGTATATGGAGACAAATGACAACAACAACACAAAGCCACAGCTTCTGTGGGACGCAGCAAAGGCAGTTCTAAGAGGAAAGTATATTGCAATCCAGACCAATCTAAAGAAAGAAGAACATTCCCAAATGAATAGTCTAAAGATACAATTACTGAAAGTGGAAAAAGAAGAACAAATGAGACCCAAAGTCACCAGAAGGAGGGACATAATAAAGATCAGAGAAGAAATAAATAAAATTGAGAAGAACAAAACAATAGAAAAAAAATCAATGAAACCAAGAGCTGGTTCTTTGAAAAAATAAAAATAGATAAACCCCTAGCCAGACTTATTAAGAGAAAAAGAGAATCTACACACATAAACAGAATCAGAAATGAGAAAGGAAAAAGCACGACGGATCCCAGAGAAATACAAAGAATTATAAGAGAATACTATGAGAATCTATATGCTACAAGATGGAAAACCTAGAAGAAATGGACAACTTCTTAGAAAAATACAACATTCCAAAACTGACCAAACAAGAAACAGAAAAACTAAACAGACCAATCACCAGCAACGAAATTGAAGCGGTAATCAAAAAATTACTCAAGAACAAAACCCCCGGACCAGATGGATTCACGTCTGAATTTTACCAGACATATAGAGAAGAAATAACACCCATTCTCCTTAAAGTTTGTCAAAAAATAGAAGAGGAGGGAATACTTCCAAACTCATTCTATGAAGCCAGCATCACTCTAATACCAAAACCTGGAAAAGACCTCACCAAAAAAGAAAACTACAGACCAATATCCCTGATGAACGTGGATGCAAAAATACTCAACAAAATATTAGCAAACCTAATTCAAAAAAACATCAAGAGGATCATACACCATGATCAAGTGGGATTCATCCCAGGGATGCAAGGATGGTACAACATTTGAAAATCCATCAACATCATCCACCACATCAACAAAAAGAAGAAGAAAAACCACATGATCATCTCCATAGATGCTGAAAAAGCATTTGAAAAAATTCAGCATCCATTCATGATTAAAACTCTCAACAAAATGGGTATAGAGGGCAAGTACCTCAACATCATAAAGGCCATATATGACAAACCCAGAGCTAACATCATACTTAACGGCGAGAAGCTGAAAGCTTTTCATCTAAGATCGGGAACAAGACAGGGATTCCCACTCTCTCCACTGTTATTCAACATAGTACTGGAGGTCCTAGCCACGGCAATCAGACAAAACAAAGACATACAAGGCATCCAGATTGGTAAAGAAGAAGTCAAATTGTCACCATTTGCAGATGACATGATACTGTACATAAAAAACCCTAAAGATTCCATTCCAAAACTACTAGAACTAATATCTGAATTCAGCAAAGTTGCAGGATACAAATTAACACACAGAAATCTGTTGCTTTCCTATACACTAATGATGAACTAACAGAAAGAGAAATCAGAAAAACAACTCCATTCACAATTGCATCAAAAAGAATAAAATGCCTAGGAATAAACCTAACGAAGGAAGTGAAAGACCTGTACTCTGAAAACTACAAGACACTCCTAAGAGAAATTAAAGAGGACACTAACAAATGGAAATGCATCCATGCTCTTGGCTAGGAAGAATAAATATTGTCAAAATGGCTATACTACCTAAAGCAATCTGCAGATTCAATGCAATCCCTATCAAACTACCAACAGCTTTCTTCAATGAACTGGAATAAATAATTCTAAAATTCATATGGAACCACAAAAGACCCCGAATAGCCAAAGCGATCCTGAGAAGGAGGAATAAAACAGGGGGAATTACACTCCCTGACTTCAAGCTCTACTACAAAGCTACAGTAATCAAGACAATTTGGTATTGGGACAAAAACAGACCCACAGACCAGTGGAACACAACAGAAAATCCAAACATTAACCCAAACACATACAGTCAATTAATATTTGATAAGGGAGCCTTGGATATACATTGGGGAGATGACGGCCTCTTCAGCAGCTGGTGTTGGAAAAACTGGACAGCTACATGTAAGAGAATGAAACTGGACTACTGTCTAACCCCATACACAAAGGTAAACTCAAGGTGGATCAAAGACCTCAATGTAAGTCATGAAACCATAAAACTCTTAGAAAAAAATATGGGCAAAAATCTCTTGGACATAAACATGAGCGACTTCTTCATGAACGTATCTCCCCGGGCAAGGGAAACAAAAGCAAAAATGAACAAGTGGGACTATATGAAGCTGAAAAGCTTCTGTACAGCAAAGGACACCAACAGGAGAACAAAAAGACTTCCCACAGTATGGGAGAATATATTCATAAATGTCAAGTCCGATAAGGGGTTGATATCTGAAATATGTAAAGAACTCACGCACCTCAACAAACAAAAAGCAAATAGTCCAATTAAGAAATGGGCGGAGGACATGAATAGACAGTTCTCCAAAGAAGAAATTCAGATAGCCAACAGGCACATGAAAAGATGCTCCATATCACTAATCATCAGAGAAATGCAGATTAAAACCACAATGAAATACCACCTCACACCAGTGAGGATAGCCAACATCCAAAACACAAACAGCAACAAATGTTGGCGAGGATGTGGAGAACAGGGAACCCTCCTACACTGCTGGTGGGAATGCAAATTAGTTCAACAATTGTGGAAAGCAGTATGGAGGTTCCTCAAAAAACTCAAAATAGAAATACCATTTGACCCAGGAATTCCACTCCTAGGAATTTACCCTAAGAATGCAGCAGCCCAATTTGAAAAGGACAGATGCACCCCTATGTTTATTGCAGCACTATTTACAATAGCCAAGAAATGGAAGCAACCTAAGTGTCCATCAGTAGATGAATGGATAAAGAAGAAGTGGTACATATACACAATGGAATATTATACAGCCATAAGAAGAAAACAAATCTTTCCATTTGCAACAACATGGAGTTAGAGGGTATTATGCTCAGCGAAATAAGCCAAGCCACAAAAGACAAGTACCAAATGATTTCACTCATATGTGGAGTATAAGAACAAAGAAAAAAACTGAAGGAACAAAACAGCAGCAGACTCACAGAACCCAAGAATGGACTAATAGTTACGAAAGGGAAAGGGACTGGGGAGGATGGGTGGGAAGGGAGGGACAAGGGGGAAGAAGGGGCATTATGATTAGCAGATGTAATGTTATGGGGGCACAGGGAGGGCTGTACAACTCAAGAGTAGTGATTCTATAGCATCTCACTACTCTGATGGACAGTGACTGCAATGGGGTTGGTGGGGGGGACCTGATGAAGGGGGTAGTTACATAACCATAATATTGCACATGTAATTAAAGAATAATGATACCAATATAAATTATATATTAAGAAAAAGGCAGGGAAAAAGCATCATTAAAGGTAATATATATTAATTTTTTCCTTTCTTCTGTAGTGTCTCTCTCAAATTATCATGGTGCCTTTTATTTGCTACTTAATGTTGTGTTCCCTTGGTATGGGGATAATTATATAGGGCCCTGGCCCTGTAACTTGATGTATATACAACCCACTGGGCACCAGGTGTATTACAGACACTCAAATTTGAATTTCATATCATTTTCATGTGTTAATATATATTATTCCTGTTTGGATATTTTCTCTTAACCATTAAAAAATATAAAAACCGTCCTTAGCTTACAAGCCACATAAAAACTACAGTCAACTAAATTTAGCCCAGGTTATATAGTATGTCAACCTCTGAACTCAATGATCATTTTAATAACTGAACATTTATAACTTGCATATGCTAATGAAGGAGCATTTGTGCAAAGTAAAGGGAAAATGTTGTCTTGGCCCTTTGTATAAATGAAAAGTTCATAACTGTTCAAAGAGAACAATGGTAGAAGATATCACGTGGTTTTTTAGCAGTACATATTACATCAAACTCAAAGGAAACCACCATGTTTGTGTTGTAAGCAGCAAGTTTCAGAAAAATGCATTCATCACAGCAAATCAGGGATGCTAATTTCAATTTTATTGACTATAGTTTTGTATGTTTTTAGTACTTACCTGTGCCTAAATAAATTTTACCCACACAAAGCCTAGGTCTAATCCTTCTCTGAGAATACTCTAGACCTGTCACTCCAAATGGTAGTCCACAGGTGGACTGTCTAGTGACAGCGCACATATGAGGTGAATTGAGAAAAATTAAGGCAATGTAAACAGATGTTCTTAAAGGTTAAGTAGTAAAAGAAAACCTTGGCTACCTATCTTAGATCCCTAAATTTTTTGGAAATTTTACTGATTCATGAAATCAAAAGTTTGGGAAACACTGCTATCGACTTCTTGCATAGACTCCAGAAGCACAGACAAGGAATACTCATTTGGCATACAAAAATGAACTTGTATTGTTATTTGACTTGGTTTTTTAGTCTCCTCTTCTAGATAGTAAGCATATAAAAGGCAGGAATTTTTCTCCTACTTTGTTTATTCCCCTTATCAGGTGCTCAACAAATATGTTTGAGGGAATAAAGGCAATACCTCTTCCCACCCTTCTGCCTTTTGTTTAGTAACCCCATAAAAGAAATCTCATGGGTTGTCGGTATGCAGTCCATTTGCTGATGATGCCTATGGGGAAAGTAGATGGGCTAAACAACTGTAAGTTCTTGGAAGTTCACTTTCCCCCGGGCAGGCAGGGCCAGGTGGAAAATCTCTCTTAGGTAAGTTCCTTCTCTTTTCCCCTTCTGACTTTCTGCTTCTGTGTCTAAACAATCAATCTAAACCTAAACATGGTTTCTTCCTTTCTTAGGTTCTTGTTTGTGAGAACTTACCTCCATCTTGCAGTTATTTTATTTTCCCCCAAGCTCCAGTCATTCAGTAATTATTTAATGAGCCTGTCCTCTGTGTCATCTTCATATTTCATCTGTTAACAGCTCCAAGCAGAAGCTGATCCCTTGCTTCTTCCTGAACCGTAATCCAATTTGTCCTAGCATAAGGGCTAAGCAAGAAAGGCCTAAGCCTTTTATCCAAACACCTATGGTCCTAATTGAGGTTTTCCTCAGGGTCTTAGGATATTTGCACAAAATTAAAAATTATTAATACTTACTTTTAAAAATAACTTGAATTTGAGCCCAAACATTGCTACCAAGTAGCAAGCAATCTTGAGCAAACCTCTCAGCTTCTCTCTCTGTAGACCGTGAGGGTTAAACTCCAACAGTGAAGGCACTTGTAGCATCATATGCAAATCCATGCTATACACACATCTCCAGGCTTACTATGAGGTACACTGCCTTTACAGTATCACTTTCTCTCTCATTCAGATAGCTCTCTAATCAAAGAGACAAAAGCACTGATGATCTAAAAAGTTCCCTGTGGCTTTCTCTACTATACGTGGCCTGTCATACTATATATGTAAAGGAAAACTACAGCGGAATTAAAAAAAAAAGGCAGAGATTTGAAGCAAAGGTGACTATAAAATTTGTAGTAGATGTCTGGTAAAAAAAATACTGACCCTTCAAACATTTCCAGAAACATTCCACCTTATAGCAAATATGATCAGGCATTGCCAACAGAAGTATTTCAGAGATATAAAAAGCATCAAGAGCACAACAGAAAACAGTACTACCTATTAAAGGTGTTAAGTATAGACAAAACTTCCTTTAAAATCCTTAGGGAATGAACATATGGGTTTTGAAAATATCAATTTCCACACACACCAATAATATAAGTAAACTTCCAAAGTTCATATTTATGGTATTCTGAAAGATTTAAATAACTTATTTTAAAGTTGTACATTACAATCCAAATAAACCAAAATCTCATATAGTCTCTAGTCCAAATAACAATTTAGAGGGAATAAGAATTCAGAAGAACATGAACAAAGATACTATGGGGAAATACTCAGCATAACACAGACCAGAAATTTTACAGGACAAACGACCTAATTTTTCAACCAATAAAGGCAAGAAAGGAAAAAAACAACAAGAGATGGTCAGTAAAACTATAGACTAAAAGTCTTGAGACTTACCAACCATTTCCACAATATGTAAACTTTGTCTTGATTTAAGTTAACTTTAAAAGTAAATGAATTAACTGAAATATTTAGATATGAAATTGCCTGATGTCTGGGATAATATGGGAAGGGAAGTGGAGATATAGATGAAATAGGATTGGGAAAATACTGATAAATGTTGAAGCTGGGTGATACATACATGGAATTCATTATACTCATGTCTACTTTTGTATGTTTGAAATAGTCTATAATAAAAGAAAAAAGGGACATATAAAAATTTTACATATAATCAGGCAGAGTCTTTGTGAGCTTGTATTAAAAGTTCTGTTGACTTTTGCAGTTGCCATATTTGTATACACCTTTCCTGGGCCTAATTTTCTATCCTATTATTTTATTGTACATTTCTTGGTTTGAGAGGCAATGTACACATAAACTCAAAGTTCTATACCAAAGGTTATAGAGAAGCCTTAAGATCCCTGGTTTTCCTATGGGAACCATGTACCAATCAAACTGATGAAAACGGTGCAAATTTCATTTTTGCAGAATTATGCTATTGCATATTACCTGCTATCACCCAACCTAGTAATGAAGCAGGGATGCTGCATATGGTCTGTATAAATCCAAGAGCTTTCCTTCAGGTATGTACTTGAAGTTCTCTCAGTTCATTTTAAAGTAAAATAGAACATCTAATACACTAATTATACTTTACCTGATATATAATTTAAAATAGAAGACATTTAACAATAAAATAAAATACCCCAAAAAACCAGGAGATAGAGTGGTTGTAAATTCTGTGGTCTGAATATATCATAACGATGCATTACACATTTGGCAATGACAACCCAAAGCACACAAACTCATCCAGAAATGAAAAGTAACCAAGGATAATTAAGCTCACATGAAATGAAATTTTAGACAAGAATTCTAATTTATTAATTTACAAGAATCACCAGAAACTGTACCTCAACAGCTCTCATACTAAGGTCTCTGTTTCTGAGAAAGCAAATCAGTGCCAATTGCTTGGTGAGTATGGAATTAAAGAGGAAAGGTAATTTTTCTAAAAAGTTTCTTTTTGGTAACAACGTGTACCTTTCGGAGACTCCCCTCTCCTCTTCAGGGCAGTACCTTTTTTGGCTTCCCACTCAAGTTGTCCATGATCCTTAACTTGTTCTTCATAAAAAGTTGGTATATTTTTTTTTATTCAAATCATTCTTTCATCCTTAAACTTGACTAATTCACTTTTATCTATTCCAGATTCAAACTATCTCGATTTTGATTCCATGCCTTGTATGGTCACCACCCAAGGTGTTCAGTATTTGATGAAAAAATTTGCTAGGTCTTGGAGTAAGGCTTTCTGCTGATCTGCATATTCATGTAACAAGAGATTTAGAATCTATTAATCTTTTAAGCATTATATACATGGCACTCACTGTCACAAGGTGTTTCTGTAAATTACATCCCAAGGAGGACTACTGTGAAGCAGATATTTTCTGACATATAATTAACAATAATTAGGAGTTAGAGTCCCAAGACTCCAGTCCACCAAATTAAAGTATGTCATGTCTCAAATATTGCAATGGTTACAAGCAGAACAGTGTAGGGGGTTAAGAGTACTAATGTTAGGGCTAGACTGCCTGGGTTCAAATTCGGGTAGTTACTAGGTAGTCACTAGCCACGTGGACTTGGAAGTCTACCTTACCGGTCTGTGCCTCAATTTCCTCAACCACAAATCTTACCCCATGAGATTGTTAAGCAGGGTTAAGGGTATTAAATCAATTAATATTTGTAAAGCATTTAGATCAGTGGCTGGCACACAGTACTATATAATCTAATGTATATTAGCTTATTATTATATATATAAATATATTATAAGCTTAAATAGTAAGATACACATCTGTATATCTGTTCTACTAGTCAAAATACTTTAAAAAACAGAACTATTTAATATTCTAAATCTGAGAATGAGCATAGAATATAGCAATTGGATCTGAAATAAATTACAAATTAAATACCTCATACACAAAAGCACAACTGTATCTCATTATTGGCTGTGTTAATCAAGATAATAGTCTTAGCATGTGACCTTAAACTAACAGAGTAACCATAATAGACATTTATTTAAATCTCTTTAATAACAGTGCACTGCTTTCTTAGAGATGAAAAGGCTCTGGGGAAGTAAATTTAAAATGATGCCAATCTACAACAAATGTTCAGAATTTAAAAGTTTTTTTTAAGAAATTTGTCTAAAGCAAACAGAAGCATTCCACATATTCCAGTGATTTGCATATGCTTTCAAAAGAGTCCCAAAATTACAATAGTGATGATAAAGGAAGTGGAATACTATAATCTAAAGTCACATTTCAGCTCTGCTAGTACGAACCTGTGGAAACTGGGTAAGAAAGATACTTAACATTGGTAAGTCTTTTCAGCTTTATAGTTAGAATTCTAAGTCTGAAACTTTAAAGAACCAAAACATGTTAACTATGTAAAAACATGTTTTTATGAAAATATTAAATGGAAAAAGTAGACCACTTTTTGTATCTTTTTTGTATCTCTGGTCATCCATCTATAGATTATAAAGCAGACCTAAGAGATGAGAATGGCTACTATATGGCACAGAATTATATTTTAAAGTGAAATTTATGCCGAAAATCATTTTACAATTTGCAACAACAACCACCAAAGTAGTAACTGATTCAGGCAAAAACTACCAGTGTATCTAAAACTACTGTTGGGGAAGAATGTTCCAGAATAGGGTATTCACATACTGTCAAAGATACACACAGGTTACTTATGAAGTACTAAGGGAAAGGTACCTTTAGAGTGAGGCAATCTGTTAAACCCTACGTTAACTAAGTGATCCAATTTAACACCACCAATGCTGGGACAATGCACATCAGTGCCTCATGATGTTGTGCCTTCTCTGTAGCATTCTTGCCAAAAATGTTTAGTCTCAATCTAATCATGTGGAAACGAGACAAATCCAAATTGAGGGGCAGTCAGTGAAGTAACTGGCTTATATTCTTCAGAAATGAAATATCTAAGTAACTGTTGTGGACTAAAGGAGATTAGAAAACATGAAAACTAAATGCACCACATGATCCTTGAAAGGATTTTAGGAGGGGAAAAAACCCCAGCTATAAAAGACATTACAACTGTATAAATCTGAATAAGGACTATAATCATTCTAAATAGCACTGTACTAATTTTCTGAATTTGATAATTGCATTGTGGTTGTGTAAAATAGTGCTCTTGTTTTAGAGGATCAAACAAGTTATTTATGGGGTTAAACTCAATTATGGGATTAATCTGGGTGTTTGTAAGTAATATTCAAACATTTCAGGAAAAAAGGGAAAAAATACAGAGAATGGTAAAAGAAATGTGATAATGTTACCAACGGGTAAATTTAGGTCAAGGATATATGAGTGTTCATTGTTTTTTCTTGCCACTTTTTTTAGGATTAAAGTTTTTTTAAAAGAGTTGGGCAAAAAGTCCATCTTTGTTTTCATGATCCACAATGAACTCCACTATAATTATAGTTACCAAATATGGACAAGGAAGGCTAAGGAGGCAAAAAGCAAACAAACATCTAATTTTTAAGTAGTAATGATAACCTGTAAGCCCATATTTCCCTAAAAAAATATAAAGTTTATAGAAGGTAATCACTTCCTAAATGGAGAACTTACAGAACTCTCTTATTATATAGATATAAGTAAGTAATCAGAAACAAATCTGACATATAATTTATCATTAAAAAAATAAGTGTAGAGGTAGAAAGAAATATACTGCCTACATGTAGTGAACATAAGATGATTTACTTTTCAGAAAAAGTAACTATTGCAAATGCTCAAAATTATTAATCTACAGTTGGACAGATGAGATCCATTATTCAGTAACTTTATTCAATAACCATTTAATGAACAGCAATTACATACCGGAGGTCTTGTGCTTAGTGTGTAGAAAGAGTAAGACAAAGTCTTTGTCTTTAAGAACTCAGACTGTCTCTTCTCATTTCTACCTCAATAAAAAGTAAGTAGTCTCTGTGTCCATATAAAATCCTTATTTCTAAATTTAATGACTTAGTCTGTAGGCAACCTAATTTTCTACTTATTTTAAACATCAGTAGTTTTCTTCCACAATATTTACAACCCAAATTATTAAATGTTACAATAAAGACTTTATAAGGGCCCTGCACAGATGAAAAATTTGAGGGCACAGAGAATCTCTCTCTGGCCACTGCCCCATCAAAGGCCCCTCTACTTCTTTATCTCTGCCCAGGCAAGTTCTGCTTCCATGCAGAAGCATCTTCAAGAGCAATGTATCAGGAGCCATGAAGAGCAAAGTATCAGTCTATGAACTGACTGCCTGGGAATTTCAATTGCTCACCTTTTCTCTGATGAAAGAATTCACAAATCCATCTGAGATTTATCTCCCCTTATATTAATTATTAACAGGGGTTCTTATAAATAAAATCATAAACAGCTCAGAATCTAAAAATCCTGAATAATCTTAACCCCCATAAAACAGACCTCTAAATCAAAGAATCCACTGTTCTATAGCTCAAAGTTTTAAGAAAATGCTTAGGAACCCACAATTTTATGTCTGGATGTCTGCAGATAATTCATAAATGGTTCGGCAAAAAAGATACAAAGTGGATACACACCGTAGAGACTTCATTTTTCTTTCCTTCTTTTTTTTTAAGGTATTATTAATATACACTCTTTAAGAACATTTCACATGAAAAAACAATGCGGTTACTACATTTACCCATATTATCAAGTCCCCACCCATACCCCAATGCAGTCACTGTCCTTCAGTGTAGT
Organism: Smutsia gigantea; assembly: GCA_032199065.1. Lineage (NCBI taxonomy): Eukaryota > Metazoa > Chordata > Mammalia > Pholidota > Manidae > Smutsia > Smutsia gigantea. Next base: position 28,572 of record JAVSCE010013551.1, on the reverse strand, counting down.
AAGATGCCACAGATTCACTATTTGCCTTCTCTGTGCTACACTGTTTTCCCCTTGATCCCCCACGCCATGTCTACTAAACATAATACCCCTCAATCCCCTTCTCCCACCCACCCCACCCACCCTCCCACACCCCTCCACTTTGATAACTCCTAGTTCCTTCTTGGAGTCTGAGTTTGCTGCTATTTTGTTCCTTCAGTTTTGCTTCGTTGTTATACTCCACAAATGAGGGAAACCATTTGGCACCTGTCTTTCTCTGCCTGGCTTATTTCACTGAGTATAATACCCTCCAGCTCCATCCATGTTGTTGCAAATGGTAGAATTTGTTTCTTTCTTACGGCTGAATAGTATTCCACTGTGTATATGTACCACCTCTTCTTTATCCATTCATCTACTGATGGACACTTAGGTTGCTTCCATATCTTGGCTACTGTAAAAAGTGCTGCAATAAACACAGGGGTGCATATGTCTTTTTGAATCTGAGAAGTTGTATTCTTTGGGTAAATTCCAAGAAGAGGGATTCCCGGGTCAAACGGTATTTCTATTTTTAGTTTTTTTGAGGAATTTCCATATTACTTTCCATAATGATTGAATTAGCTTAACATTCCCACCAGCAGTGTAGGAGGTTTCCCCTTCTCTGCATCCTCGCCAGCATTTATTATTCTTAGACTTTTCGATGCTGGCCATCCTTACTGGTGTAGGGTGATATCTCATTGTGGTGTTAATTTGCATTTCCCTGATGATTAGTGATGTGGAGCATCTTTTCATGTGTCTCATGGCCACCTGAATTTCTTCTTTGAAGAACTGTCTCTTCATATCTGCTGCCCATTTTTTAATCGGGTTATTTGGATTTTGGGTGTAGAGGCATGTAAGTCCTTTATATATTTCGGATGTTAAACCCTTGTCAGATACGTCATTTACAAATATATTCTCCCATACTATAGGATGCCTTTTTGTTTTGTTGATGGTGTCCTTTGCTGTACAGAAACTTTTTAGTTTGATGTACTCCCATGAGTTCATTTTTGCTTTTGTTTCCCTTGCTCAGGAAGATGCATTCAGGAAGAAGTTGCTCATGCTTATATTCAGGAGATTTTTGCCTATGTTATCTTCTCAGAGTTTTATGGTTTCATGACTTACATTCAGGTCCTTGATCCATTTCGAGTTTACTTTTATGTATGGGGTTAAACAATAATCCAGTTTCATTCTCCTGCATGTAGCTGTCCAGTTTTGCCAACACCAGCTGTTGAAGAGCCTGTCATTTCCCCATTGTATGTCCATGGCTCCTTTATCATATATTAATTGACCATATATACGGTTGGGTTTATAACAGGGCTCTCTAGTCTGTTCCATTGGTCTATGGGTCTGTTCTTGTGCCAATACCAAATTGTCTTGATTACTGTGGCTTTGTAGTAGAGCTTGAAGTTGGGGAGCATAATCCCCCAGGCTTTATTCTTCCTTCTCAGGATTGCTTTGGCTATTTGAGGTCTTTTGTGGTTCCATATGAACTTTAGAACTATTTTCTCTCATTCGTTGAAGAATGCTGTTGGTATTTTGATAGGGATTGCATTGAATCTGTATATTGCTTTAGGCAGGATGGCCATTTTGACAATATTAATTCTTCCTATTCATGAGCATGGGATGTGTTTCCATTTATTGGTATCTTCTTTAATTTCTCTCATGAGTGTCTTGTAATTTTCAGAGTATAGGTCTTTCACTTCGTTGGTTAGGTTTATTCCTAGGTATTTTATTCTTTTGGATCCAACTGTGAATGGAATAGTTTTTCTGATTTCTCTTTCTGGTAGTTCGCCGTTAGTGTATAGAAATGCAACAGATTTCTGTGTATTAATTTTGTATCTTGCAACGTTACTGGATTCAGATATTAGATTTAGTAGTTTTGGAGTGGATTCTTTATGGTTTTTTACGTACAATATCATGTCATCTGCAAACAGGGACAGTTTGACTTCTTCTTTCCCAATCTGGATGCCTTTTATTTCTTTGTGTTGTCTGATTGCCATGGCTAGGACCTCTAGAACTATGTTGAATAAAAGTGGGGAGAGTGGGCATCCTTGTCTTGTTTCTGATATTAAGGGGAAAAGCTTTCAGCCTCTTGCTGTTAAGTATAATGTTGGCTGTGGGTTTGTCATATATGGCCTTTATTATGTTGAGCTATTTGCCCTCTATGCATTTTGTTGAGAGTTTTTATCATGAATGGATGTTGAATTTTGTCGAATGCTTTTTCAGCATCTATGGAGATGATCACATGGTTTTTGTCCTTCTTTTTGTTGATGTGGTGGATGCTGTTGATGGATTTTCTAATGTTGTAACATCCTTGCACCCGTGGGATGAATCCCACTTGATCATGATGGATGATCTTTTTGATGTATTTTTGAATTTTCTTTTTTTGTGGTGTCTTTACCTGGTTTTAGTATTAGAGTGATGCTGGACTCAGAGAAAGAGTTTGGAAGTATTCCCTCTTCTTCTACTCTTTGGAAATCTTTAAGGAGGATGGGTATTAGGTCTTCACTAAATGTTTGATAAAATTCAGCAGTGAAGCCATCTGGTCCAGTTTTGTTCTTAGATAGGTTTTTGATTATCAATTCCATTTCTTTGATGGTAATTGGTCTATTCAGATTATCTGTTTTTTTCTGGGTCAGTCTTGGACCGTTCATTTTTCATTTCTGTTGATAAGTACTATATTACTTTATCTAACCAGAAGGTCCTATTATATAAGGGAGCATGATGGATGGTTAATACATGCTCTTACCTTTATTTCCTTTCTCTCAGGATTAAATAAAATTAAGAATGACAGAGGAGAAACTGTTTATTATCTACCATAGTTATAACTAAAGTTTACATAGTGTACCTGACCTAAAATGAAGCCGTCTTTAACACAAATTAGGTTAAGCAATTGGGATTCTGTAAATATGGGCTCTAAAATCACTTAAATTTATACTTACACCTAGAATTTACAGGATTGTTAAAAAACATATTGTAACCCTTTTAACTTAAAACAGGTTACAAAATGATTTCCTAAACAGAGCCTTTCATAGCTCAGAAAGGTTTCAAGTTACTTTACATCACCTATTAAGAGTGATTTAACTTTTAACAAAATAGTTTAATTTCAAGAAATGAAAGCATCCTTTTATTCTACATAAATCCTTTTACTTGTCCTAAATCCAAAGAGTTAAAAAGAGAAATTCTATGGTCAATCATTTATAAAACTATTTTCAGAAGAGACTTTACTGTTTAGTAGTACATTTTTATAACCTAAATTATCAACTAATGATGGAGGTAGTCTAAGAGACAATGTACAGAAAAGAGGAATTGTTCAATCCCTAGGTATGTAAAGAAGGCAAATGGAAGTAGGTAAAAGGACAGAAGAAAATGGCAGAAGATAAGCACATGCCTGTACAAGGTCCCCTTCCTGCCTTGCTGTGGAATTGACCTCTTCTCTCTCCCGGAGCACAGATAAGCTGGGATAGCTTCTGAATGCTGGCTGACAGAACTAAAGACTTCCTAGAATCACTGTTTCAATGGTGATTTTTTTCTAAAAGAACTGTTCAAAACACATGGTAAGAAATTAGACTTTTATCAATACACAAATAAATTTACTTAAAATCAGTTCAATTATAATATTTTTAAAAACTTTCAGAACGTCTCCCCACCAATGTCCAACTAGAAGAGGTTCATGTGAAACCTGCAGTCCAACCTAGAAGCATCAATAGTGATGGTCCAGGTACTTGATGACACATTTCTCTTCTCACTGAGAGACAGACACAAACAAAACATATTGCTTCCTGGATGAGTAGAAGAATTCACATAAAAGAGCTTCATTAAACATCTATGAAGGAGAACTGGTATATTAGAAGAGTTCTAGCACTTCAATTGAATATAATTCTCTATTACTCTTTTCTTGATTTAATTTCTGTAGCTCACGAAAACTTACTTCGATCTTGTTGAGCTCGGAACATATGCATACCTAAAGAAAAATATTTCAGAGTAACTTTACTATAGTATCTACATATGAACAAATCCTTCATGATTACTTATAACTATTCCAAGAAAAAATTGTAAAGAATAAATTACAATTTAGGTGGTACTTGAGAACAAACAGAACTTAGTTTATATAGAATAATCACATACCTGGGATTTCACAAACTTAGAAAGATTTAATAGTAGCTTTTTTGCTTCTGGTATCATTACCATAACAGTAAAATTGGCATCTAGAAGTAGGCACATCCAATCCAGAATCTGAAGATAAACAGAAAATGGAAAGTTAAGACCTTAAATTTAATTTTAGTTTCATTTTGCAAAATCCATAATTATATCAAACAGTTATTTATAAGAAAAATTAAGTCTTTACAAAAACCTGAAAATTTTAGATATGGAGGAATCTAAGCAATATTAAAGGGCTCTTTTCTATTTCATAAAAATATAATTAGATCTTTTTTCATAAGATTAATCAGTAAAAAGAAAGCCAGAATGATATTTAATCCAGGAGCGAGTTAGTACTTGTCCTTTAAAAAAATTTTTTTGATAATTATGGGCAATAATAAAAAAAAAGAACCCCCTCATTTCCTATTCTGAAATATACATGCCCCAAGAATTGGGTGTTGTATACTATAGATAAGCTACCATTAACTAAAATATCATTATTACAATACAGTCACTGAAGTATCCTACATAGTTCTACATTTTCAAATGATGTCGTTAACATGCAATTATCACTGTCATGAAAAAGCATTAAGGAAACTGATTATCCACTTAGGGAGGGCTGGGAGGTAAGTGGATCCCTATGAAACTCATTACACCAAAATAAATTTTGTATGTATCTGAGAGTTAAACACAGAAAAGGAAACCATGAATGTACTAGGGAAAAAAAGGATGGCTATTGTTATATTCTTAGAGGGATGACATAGGAATAAAGAAGCCAAAAAGAGAAAAGGTTATTAATTTTGACAGCATAAAAATTAGTAACGTATTTATGGCAAAAATTACCCTAAAGAGAATAAAAAGACAAGTAATAGGAAAAAAGTATAATGCTTTTGATAGAAAAAGGTTAATTTCCTTAATATATGAAGAATTCTTTATAAGTCAAATGAAAAAGACAGGACATGCAATAGAAAAATGGGCAAAGAACCTGACTAGGCAGTTCACAAAAAGTAATATAAATAGGCAAGAAAAGACAGTCTACCTCTCTCATTACCAAAGAAATGCAAATTAAAGTGCCTTGTGTTACCTATTTGACTGGCAAAGGTTTAAGCCTCAGACCTTGGTGGCAGTAGTACCTACTGTCAAACATTTTGGAAACTAAAAATGCACACACCCTTTATTCAGTAATTTCACTTATGGGAATTTACCCAACAGGTGTCCTCTCATAAATACACTAGAATGTGGCTTGCTAAAGGTTTGTTTACAATAGCAAAAAACTGGAATCAACTAAATTCAAGCAACAGGGGAATGAAAAATAGACTAAGATTTTCCATACAATGAAACAGTATGCAGTGGTTAAAAAGACTGAGGCAGATATATGTAAATACTCATCCAGAAAATGTCTAAAACAGTATTGAGTGAAGAAAACAAACTGCAGAATAGCACGCATAGTATGACCTACTTTATGTTAGACAAGTTTTACATCTGAAACTAATATAACATTGTTTATCAACTATACCCAATTTGAAAAAAGGTAAATTAGTATATAGAAAGAAAAATTCTAGATATAAAAGAAACTTAATAATGGTTATCTCTGAGAGGGACTAGGGTAGAAGGGACACAAAGTTTTCTTTTTGTTTATAACCTTTGGTACTGTTGGACCTTTTGACTCTAAAAATTACTTTAAAAATTTTTAACTTACTTTTAAAAATGAAAATAGTCAAACACAGTGTTTGAAGTATTTAATTAGGATAACACATTCTTAAATCTGAATAAATTATTTTTTAAAGTTCCCAACTGTTTCTCAAACACAGCATTAAACGAGGGCCTACTGAGATTCAAGATGGCAGTCTGAGAGATGAGACAGAGAACTCCTCCCAAAACCATAGATAGCGTGAAAATATAGTTAATACAATTAACCCTACAACAGGAACAGGAAAGACGGCTGCACCAGGCTGCACAGAGACCTCATGAACAGAGCAGACCTCACAAAACATGGTAATGTACAAAAGCCTTGATCCGGCAGGACCAGAGCCCTTCCTCACCCCAGCTCATTAGTGGGACAAAGAGAAACAGAGCCAGGGAAGGGGTGGGAACAGCTAGCCCTGAAGATCTGCTTTGCAAGTAGAAATCTACATTGTGTGCTACTCTGGAGGATGGGGAGCGGAGACAGGTAGAGTGCTTGAGAGAGAGTTTCTGGCCGTTTGTGGAGGACAGGATTCACACATGGACGCTCTGAGACAAGGGAAAGGCAGGCAGCCTGAGAGGCTTCCTAGCAGCGAGAGGGCTACTGAAGGCACAGGGTTTGCACTGAGCTTGCTGTGTGGGAGAAGGGATGGGGGAGAAGGTTGTCTGGGTGCACTGTGCCCAGAAGATTGGAAACTTTGGGGAGCTTCAGGCACTCCATCCCCCTAGCTAGCTACTCAGCTCCGAGGCCCCCCAATGTGATAGGCAGCCTGCCGAGCCATCCTGCTGGCCTGACAGCACCGCCTTGCAAACCGGCAGTGATTGCTCTGGCATCAGGTCAGGCAGAGGGACGCCTCACCAACAACAACAGCTAAAGAAGCCAAGCACAGAGGCTTACACCTGTGTGCTCAGCCCACTGGCTGTGATACTGGAGACAGGAAGGGCAGACAGGAGTCAGAAAACAGATCTTTCCTCCACCCAGGCATCAGCTCTGCTCCCCTACGACCCCCAACCTCACTCTGGGGGCTGAACAGCTCCAGACACTGGAGCTTCTGGGCAATAGAGGGCACCACACAGAATTATGAAATGTCAAAAGAACAGAATACAGACCAAAATCTCACAAACCACAGAAAAAGGGCCAAATGAAACTGAACTCACCAATCTTCCTGAAAGAGAGTTCAAAATAAAAATCATAAACATGCTTATGGAGGTACAGAAAAATATGCAAGAACTCAGGAACGAATTTAAGACGGAGATTCAATCATTAAGAAATTCCGTATCTGAAATGAAACATACAATGGAGGGATCAAATGCAGAGTAGACATAGTAGAAGAGACAGTAAATGGAATAGAAATTAGAGAAGTGGAATACAGAGAAGCTGAGGCACAGAGAGCAAAAAGATTCTCTAAGAATGAAAGAATATTGAGAGAACTGTGTGACCAATCCAAACGGAACAATATTTGCATAATAGGGGCACCAGAAGAAGAGAGAAAAAGGGATAGAAAGTGTCATTGAGGAGGTAATTGCTGAAAACTTCCCCAATCTGGGGAAGGAGATAGTCTCTCAGGCCATGGAGGTGCACAGATCTCCCAACACAAGGGACCCAAGGAAGACAACATCAAGACATATAATAATTAAAATGGGAAAGCTCAAGGATAAAGACAGACTTTTAAAAGCAGCTTAGAGAAGCGAAAAAAGATCACATACAAAGGAAAACCCATCAGGCTATCATCACATTTCTCAACAGAAACCTTACAGGGCAGAAAGGAGTGGCATGATATTATTTAATGCAATGAAGCAGAAGGGCCTTAAACCAAGAATACTCTACCCGGCAAGGTTATCACTTAAATTTGAAGGAGGGATTAAACAATTTTCAGATAAGCAAAAGCTGAGAGAATTTACCTCTCACAAACCACCTGTACAGCACATTTAGGAGGGACTCCTAGAGATGGAAGTATTCTTAAGACTAAATAGATGTCACCCAAGGGCTACACAAAGTACAGAATATGATTCATAACATACAAAGAATGGAGGAGGAAGAAAAAGGAGGGAAAAAAAAAAGAATCTTTAGGTTGGGTTTGTAATATCATATGAAGTGAGTTAAATTAGACTGTTAGATAGTAAGGGAATTGCCCTTGAACCTCTGGTAACCACAAATCTAAAGCCTGCAATGGCAGTAAGTACGTACTTATTGATAATCACTCTAAATGTAAATGGTCTGAATGCACCAATCAAAAGACATAGAGTCACTGAATGGATAAAAAAACAAGACCCATCTATATGCTGCCTACAAGAGACTCACTTCAAACCCAAAGACATACACAGACTAAAACTGAACAGATGGAAAAATATTTCATCCAACTAATAGTGAGAAAAAGCAGGAGTTGCAGTACATGTATCAGACAAAATAGACTTCAAAACAAAGATAATCACAAGAGACAAAGGACATTACATAACGATAAAGGGTGAGTCCAACAAGTGGATATAACTATTATAAATATCTATGCAACCAACACAGGAGCACCTACATATGTGAAACAAATACTAACAGAATTATGGGAGGAAATACAATGCAATGCATTCATTTTAGGAGACTTGAACACACCACTCACTCCAAAGGACAGATCAACATGACAAAAAGTAAATAAAGAGACAGAGGCACTGAACAATGTATTAGAACAGATGGACCTAACGGACATCTACAGAACACTCCATCTAAAAGTAACAGGATACACATTCTTCTCAAGAGCACATGGAACATTTTCAAGAACAGATCATATACTAGGCCACAAGAAGAGCCTCAGTAAATTCAAAAAGATTGTAATTTTACCAACCAGCGTCTCAGATCACAAAGGTATCAAACTAGAAATAAATTACTAAAAGAAAAGGAGAAAGCCCAGAAACACATGGAGGCTTAATAACATGTTTCTAAATAATCAATGGATTAATGACCAAATAAAAACAGAGATCAAGCAATATATGGAGACAAATGACAACAATAATTCAACACCACAAAATCTGTGGGATGCAGCGAAGGCTGTGCTAAGACGGAAATATATTGCAATACAGGCTTACCTCAGGAAAGAACAATCCCAAATGAACAGTCTAAACTCAAAATTAATGAAACTAGAAAGGAAGAACAAATGATGCCCAAAGTCAGTAGAAGAAGGGACATAATAAAGATTAAAGCAGAAATAAATGAAATGGAGAAGAATAAAACAATAGAAAGAATCAATAAAAGCAGGAGCTGGTTCTTTGAGAAAATAAACAAAATAGATAAACCCACAGCCAGACTTATCAAGAAAAAAAGTCTACACAGATCAACAGAATCAGAAATGAGAAAGGAAAAATCACTATGGACACCACGAAAATACAAAGAATTATGAGAGACTACTCCGAAAAATTATATGCTAACAAACTGGATAACTTAGAGGAAATGGATAACTTTCTAGAAAAATACAACCTTCCAATGCTGACCCAGGAAGAAAAAGGAAATCTGAATAGACCAATTACCAGCAAAGAAATGGATTTGGTAATCAAAAAACTACCTAAGAACAAAACTCCTGGACCAGATGGATTCACTGTTATTTTATCAAACATTTAGTGAAGACCTAATACCCATCCTCCTTAAAGTTTTCCAAAAAGTAGAAGAGGAGGAAATATTCCCAAACTCATTCTACAAGGCCAACATCACTTTAATACCAAAACCAGGCAAAGAGACCACAAAAAAAGAAAATTACAGACCAATATCCCTGATGAACGTAGATGCAAAAATACTCAACAAAATAGTAGCAAACTGAATTAAAAAATACATCAAGAAGATCATACACCATGATAAAGTGGGATTCATCTCAAGGATGAAAGGATGGTACAACATTCGAAAATCCATCAACATTATCCACATCAACAAGAAAGAACAAAAACCACATGATCATCTCCGTACATGCTCAAAAGCATTTGACAAAATTCAACATCTATTCATGATTAAAGGTCTCAACAAAATGCATATAGAGGGCAAGTACCTCAACATCATAAAGGCCATATATGACAAACCCACAGCTAACATCATACTTAACAGCGAGAAGCTGAAAGCTTTTCATCTAAGATTGGGAACAAGACAGGGATGCCCCCTCTCTCCACTGTTATTCAACATAGTACTGGAGGTCCTAGCCACAGCAATCAGACAACACCAAGACATACAAGGCATCCAGATTGGTAAAGAAGAAGTCAAATTGTCACCATTTGCAGATGACATGATATTGTACATAAAAAACCCTAAAGACTCCACTCCAAAACTACTAGAACTAATATCTGAATTCAGAAAAGTTTCAGGATACAAAATCAATACACAGAAATCTGTTGCTTTCCTATACACTAATGATGAGCTAACAGAAAGAGAAATCAGGAAAACAATTCTATTCACAATTGCATCAAAAAGAAAATACCTAGGAATAAACCTAACAAAGGAAGTGAAAGACCTATACACTGAAAACTACAAGACACTCCTAAGAGAAATTAAAGAGGACACTAACAAATGGGAATGCATCCCATGCTCTTGGCTAGGAAGAATAAACATTGTCAAAATGGCTATACTACCTAAAGCAATCTACAGATTCAATGCAATCCCTATCAAAATACTAAGAGCATTCTTCAATGAACTGGAACAAATAGTTCTAAAATTCATATGGAACGACAAAAGACCCTGAATAGCCAAAACAATCCTCAGACAGAGGAATAAAATGGGAAATTACGCTCCCTGACTTCAAGTTGTACTACAAAGCCACAGTAGTAAGACAATTTGGTATTGGCACAAGAACAGACCCACAGACCAGTGGAACAGAATAGAAAATCCAGACATTAACCCAAACATATATGGTCAATTGATATATGATAAAGGAGCCTTGGATATACAATGGGGAGATGACAGCCTCTTCAGCAGCTGGTGTTGGCATAACTCGACAGCTACATGTAAGAGAATGAAAGTGGACTACTGTCTAACCTCATACACAAAAGTAAACTCAAAATGGATGAAAGACCTGAATGTAAGTCATGAAACCATAATACTCTTAGAAGAAAACATAAGCAAAAATCTCTTGGACATAAACATGAGGGACTTCTTCATGAACATATCTCCCTGGGCAAGGGAAACAAAAGCAAAAATAAACAAGTGGGACTATATCAAGCTGAAATCTTCTGCACAGCAAAGGACACCATCAGAAGAACAAAAACACATCCTACAGTTTGGGATAATATATTCATAAATGACATGTCAGATAAGGGGTTGACATCCAAAATATATAAAGAACTCAAGCACCTCAAGAAACAAAAGTAAATAATCCAATTAAGAAATGGGCAGAGGACATGAATAGGAACTTCTCCAAAGAAGAAATTCAGATGGCTAACAGGTACATGAAAAGATGCTCCACGTTGCTAATCGTCAGAGAAATGCAAATTAAAACCACAATGCGATATCTCCTCACACCAGTAAGGATGGCCAACATCCAAAACACAAACAACAACAAATGTTGGCAAGGATGTCAAGAAAGGGGAACCCTCCTACACTTCTGGTGGGAATGCAAATTAGTTCAACCACTGTGGAAAGTAGTATGGAGGTTCCTCAAAAAACTCAAAATAGAAATACCATTTGACCCAGGAATCCCACTCCCAGGAATTTACCCTAAGAATACAGCACCCCAGTTTGAAAAAGACAGATGCACCCCTATGTTTATCACAGCACTATTTACAATAGCCAAGAAATGGAAGCAACCTAAGTGTCCATCAATAGATGAATGGATAAAGAAGATGTGGTACATATACACAATGGAATACTATTCAGCCATAAGAAGAAAACAAATCCTACCATTTGCGACAACATGGATGGAGCTAGACGGTATTATGCTCAGTGAAATAAGCCAGTCGGCGAAAGACAAGTATCAAATGATTTCACTCATATGTGGAGCATAAGAGCAAAGAAAAAAGAAAACAAAAAAACTGAAAGAACAAAATAGCAGCTGACTCATAGAACCCAAGAATGTACTAACCGTTACCAAAGGGAAAGGGACTGGGGAGGATGGGTGGGAAGGGAGGGACAAGGGGGAAAAGGGGCATTACGATTAGCAGACACAATGTTGGGAGGGCAAGTGGAGGGCTGTACAACTCAGAGAAGACAAGTAGTGATTCTATTGCATCTCAGTACGCTGATGGACAGTGACTGTAATGGGGTAAGTGGGTGGGACTTGATGAAGTGGGGAGTTTAGTAATCATAATGTTGCACATGTAACTGTAGATTAATGATACCGAAAAAAAAAAATGGGCAGAGGAGCTGACAGACACTTCTCCAGTGAAGAAATTCAGATGGTCAACAGGCACATGAAAAGATGCTCCACATCACTAATCATCAGAGAAATGCAAATTAAAACCACAATGAGATATCAATTCATACTAGTTAGGAGGGCCAACATCCAAAAGACAAACAACAACAAATGTTGGCGAGGATGTGGAGAACAAGGAACCCTCCTACACTGCTGGTGGGAATGCAAATTAGTTCAACCATTGTGGAAAGCAGTATGGAGGTTCCTCAAAAAACTCAAAATAGAAATACCATTTGACCCAGGAATCCCACTCCTAGGAATTTACCCTAAGAATGCAGCAGCCCTGTTTCAAAAAGACAGATGCACCCCTATGTTTATTGCAGCACTATTTACAATAGCCAAGAAATGGAAGCATCCTAAGTGTCCATCAGTAGATGAATGGATAAAGAAAAAGTGGTACATATACACAATGGAATATTATTCAGCCATAAGAAGAAAACAAATCCTACCATTTGCAACAACATGGATGGAGCTAAAAGGTATTATACTCAGTGAAATGAGCCAGGCAGAGAAAGACAAGTATCAAATGATTTCACTCATCTATGGACTATAAGGACAAAGAAAAAACCAAAGGAACAAAACAGCAGCAGATTCACAGAACCCAACAATGGACTAACAGTTTCCAAAGGGAAAGGGACTGGGGAGGATGGGTGGAAAGGGCGGGATAAGGGGGAAAAAGGGCTATTCCAATTAGCACACGTATTGTAGCGGGGGTGGAGAGGGATACAGGGAAGGCAGTATAACACAGAGAAGACAAGTAGTGATTCTATAGCATCTTACTATACTGATGGACAGTGACTGTAATGGGGTATGTGGTTGGGAGTTGATAATAGCGGGAGTCTAGTAACCATAATGTTGCTCATGTAATTGTACATTAATAACAGCAAAAAAAAAAAAAAAAAAAAAAGGGCCTACCATGAGATTAATTGACAACAGTTTTTCATTTATCCTTTTCTAGTTAAGATTTGTTAGGATGCTTATTATCACCCTCTCTCAACAAGGCTAAGTAAATTCTTAAAACGGGTCACAATAAAGAATCAGGGATTTAAGATATATTTAGGTTCTTTTGTATAAAATTATGGCTCCAAAAATCTATCTGACAAATTGAGAGCTCCTCCCCACCTTCCATTACAGTGGCTTGTGTACGTGGTGATGGAGGAGCTTCATATGGACTAGGAGACAAAGAGAAATCAGTTACTGAATTCCATTTTGACAGTATGACCTTTTTTTTTTAAACAGATTTTTCCCAGCAGCAGGTCTAAGTGAAAATATTACCTCACCTGGTTCAGAGTTGGAGGGTGTACTCCAGGAAGAGTCATAGTAGCATTTTCACTGCACTTCATATAAAGGAAGTACAAATACTGGAGAAATAGCTGAGTGGGAAAAAAAAGGTCAATTTACCACCTTAACAGAAAAACTTTCTTTCTATATAAAGATAAAAAGGGAGTGGAAAGAATTTAAAGAGGCTACTGAATTTAACTATACATCAGACAAATATACTAGACATCTGGGGACACAAGAAAGAATAAAATGTAGTCCCTGACATCAGTGAGGAGTTCATCTGGTTTGGGAGGGGTTGATAGGGAGCTTATTATACTTGTAAATAGTAAGCAGAGAAGAGATAATCCTTCTCGCAGCAATTCTTTTTAGTTTCTGCTGGTTTATAATTTAGATGGATTAGCTTGGCCTTCAGGCTTAATATCAGGAACATGCTAAGGTCTGCCAACCAAAAATCACTCTAGTCTCCTAGGCACAATTTTTCATCATGAGGGCTGGGAAATCTCTTACTCACATGAAAGAACTTGATAACCCTCTAAATGCCCTAAAAGTTAGTTAGAGTTAAGCAGCAAAACTTAAACCAGAAATAAAATTCTACAGGATTTGTAGGAACACTTACGGTGACATGTTGTGCTGGGATATCTTTCAAGTGAGGCAGAAGAAACGTTTCACTATATGCTGAATGAAGAATTGCGTTTCTACTGTGGACTAAAGGAAAATCTTATTTGAATAAATAAAGGCTTTTCTACAGATATTATGAGCAATTACTTTCCCCAGTGATTTTTTCTAAATGTACACAAAGGTCTTACTTTTTCAGAAGAGCTTTAACACTGAACATTTTCCTAATCACTAGAGATCATCTGGAGTACTTCAGTATTTTATAAATAATTGGTATTTATTCAGAATACTAATTTTCAGAATTAACAGTGATTCTGCCTTAGTACAGCTTCTTAAATAAGAAAAGAGGTTGGGTGAACTGTTTGAATACAGCATTGAACATAATCCATTTTCAAGCAGAAACTGAAAAAAACCACCTTAAATTATCTAATTACTCCTTGGTTATTGCTTGGCATTTGACTACATTCCTGGAAAGGGATAATATAAGGGAAACTGTTTCAAAGGATACAGCAGAGCTGCTCTTTTTGGTATTACAGGGCACAAAGTAGTCTCTGTTGCATTCTGAGGCTTTCCATTTAATTCTTGATCACTGTTATGGAAGTTTTCTTCTTCAGGATTGAAACCGTTTTGAAGAATTTCAGTTTGCTCTTCCATTTCCTCACCTTGTACAGTACCACTGTAGCCAGAAACTGATTCTATACTGATATCTGTTCCTTGAAGACTGTCATCACCAATGCTATCATGTTAATTGAAAACAAGACATTAATTCTTATCAGTAATGGGACTTCCTAGGAAGTTTTCCATTTTTTAAGCACTTAAAAGTTTTAGAAATCAAGTAATATACTAGACTAAATGCAATGAAGAAAAAGGACCATCAGCTTCTAACTTACCTCAAGAATATTTTTAAGCACGCACAGGTGACGGACTCAGGAATGTCAGGGAACTGCTGTAGACAGAGTTGCAGCACCTGCACGTCAGCCTTTTCTAAGGCAGCCTCCATTAAGCCCGGACACAAGCTAAGAGAGAAGAACACAAGATTTTTTTTACTGAAGTACAGTTCATATACAATCTTAAATTAGTTTCAAGTATACAACACAGTGGTTCACCAGTTGCCTACATTATTAAATCCTCACCCCAACCAGTGCAGTTACTATCTGTCAACAGAGAAAGATGTTACAGAATGATGGGCTATATTCTCCATGCTCTACTACCATCACTGTGACCAACTTATATTATGACTGAGATTTTTTGTGCCCCTTTATCCCCCTCCCTACCCACATACCCCAAACCCTCCACTTAAGTAACCACTAGTCACTTCTCAGAGTCTATGAGTCTACTGCTATTTTATTCATTTTGTTTTGTTTTGTTTTTAGATTCCACAAATAAGTGTAATCACAGGGTATTTGCCTTTCTCTGCACATCTTATTTCACTTAGTGTACTACGCTATAGGTCCATCTATGTTGTTGCAAATGGCAGGATTCCTTTCTTATGGCTGATTAATATTCCATTGTCTATATGTACCACATCTTCTTTATTCATTCATCTATTAATGGACATTTTGAAACACAAATCATTTTTATATGTTAAAGAAAAATCTCAACTGCAAATAATTTGTAAGATTTTTCAGATTATGAAAATTAGAACAGTAAAAAACAAGTTCAAAAAGAGTTATGCCTGTAGGGGGAGTCTGGTAACCATAATGTTGCTCATGTAATTGTATATTAATAATAGCAAAAAAAAAAGTTATGCCTGTAAAGTTTGGTGTACAAAACCATTTACCTGTAAGAAAGGGCATGTGTTTGGACAAGCTGCATCAGAGCATTCCGGGGATAAAATGATGGCTCTGCTTTACATCTTCTCAGAAGTCCTATTACTATATCCCCAATAATAGTATGAAAGTCAGGAGTCCGCTTAATAGCCAAAAATTTATGCAGTTCTGCTTCGATGTGTTTTTCAGACTCTTTCTGAAAGGGCAGAAATAAACAGCACAGTCTGGTACATTAACAAATGTTACTCTGAACTTAAAACTTCAAAGTTCAACATTTTCTTAAATCATTAATAGTATTCATGCATTCCTATGAACTGGAGTTGGCACTACAATTTGCTTCACAAAGACACACTGCAAAGAAAAAAAAATCCAAGGGTTTAGAAATCAAAATCTTTAAGAGGCTAAATTACAAATATATTCAATGCAAAGTTGAATGAGATATTGATGATGCAACTACCATCACAATGACCTCACAAAATACTTACTGACAGTCAAATAAGTCAAAGCATTGGGTCACTCTGACAACCTTAGGATACTACACAAATGTTAGCTATAGGTATAACCATGACCATAAAAAGAAGGTAGAACGAAAAGCAGATGGGATTTCTTTCAAACACTTGAGTTGATTTTCCTATTTCTCATATTTTTTATTTACCTTTATGGTTAAAAAAAGTGTGGATCCAGGAACATCTGGCTGTACGTTCACATCAATTTTTCTTCTCCTTAACTGGAATTAAGTAAATTGATTAGGATTTCAAAACAATGCAAAAGATCTAATACACATTTAGAAGAGTATGAAATGTCCCAGAGACTAGCCCACTTACGCTTTAATCACAAATTTAATAGTTTAGTCAAAAGTGGGTTTATTTGAGCTTTTAACTTAAATATCTTTAAGACTTTTATTAAAGTTTTTGTTTTTTAAACATGAAATAAAACCTCTATACGCAGGAAGGCATTATTACTAATTACAAATCTCGTTGTTTTTAACAGCTAGGTCTTACTACAAACACACACACCCCTACCATAAACATGAACTATAGATAACGTGTGTCATTTCTGGATAACGACTGTCAGGTTATTGGGTTCAAGATTCAAACTGTCCTGTCATTAAGATCAAAGCTGTAAGATCTATACAGATATGGGTCACTAAAATAATTAAATAACTCAGCCTTTTTCTGTTTTTTTTTTTAGTACTTGCATTAACATTTCTATTTCAACTACCAAACTTACAATTCTCTTTGACTGCTCAGCATTCTGGGATCCAAGTCCACAACCCTGAGATGTTTCCCAGTTTACAAAATGAGGCACAGTGTGAGTGTCTAAGAAAACAAAATATACAATTTCTGGAATTTTTTGACCTATTGGTAATTACCCAACCAATCAAAGAACAACAAAAAATAACCACTCATGCATAATTCGAGGCTTTAAAGTTCTATTTAATTCTGTCTATTCTGTTTAACCCCAGATTAGTAAGTCATGATATTGTAAAAGGCTGTGACCAGCAACATTAGGCTAACAGATGAGTCTGCTGGTAAACCAGGGATGGTAGAGGAATTAACAGTTTTGTCTGAGGGACTCTCGCATGGTCCCTGAAGTCAGAACACAGGTATTCAAAAATCAGTGTAGCTTTTTAGCCTCCAACAGCACTTGCAGTGTGGACTATTACACATTAAGGGTCAAGGAAATGTCAATGAACTGTGGCAAATTTCAACACTGAGAACAGCCTGTATAAATTAATGGCTGTAGGAATCTACATATCAAACTGGAAATTATTAAAATGGTGTATAATAATAAAATAAACATCTAAGTTCCTACCTGGATCTTGACTATGCTTGAGTTTTCCAAGAGCACCTGCTAATGATGATACTTCACACTTGTATGGAATCACAGTTAGAAATTTTCCATGTAGCATAAACAAATTTTCCCTGTAACACCAGAGCTACAAAAGATATTATCAAAAATGTTAGTAATTTTTTCCTCTTCTAAGACCTTATTCAACAAAGCCACATTACTTCTAACAATAACTTATGGTGTGAGCAATCTTAGTTACAAAAAAGGACAAGAAAAAGTTGAGGAACTTTCCAACATAATCGCTTATATACAACTTATTAATTGGGTATGCTTACACCACTCTTTTTTGCCCACATCTGAATGAAGTATGATTTAAAAGATACTCTTGACTCATAAAAATCTGATCAATAGGCACACTAAAAATATGTGAGTTGTTTAAAATAAATACTGTCACAATTACATTTATTTACATTACCAAAGCTATTGTAACTGTTATGATATACTCAATGAAAAAATATAACAGTTTTTCTTTTATGAGTCCAATGATAAAATAGTAAAAATAAGGTATATGAACAAAAAAGCTTAAAGGAACATGGAAATTAAAAATAAGTTTGTAGAGCAGAGGAATTTTGAGTGGTTAATTTTGTTATTTAATTAGAATTAAATTGTATGCTGAGAAATCTAGTCTCTTTATTCTCTACTGATATTTACAATTAGATTGATAATGATGATTATCAGTAACATCCTACTATCTAGATTTACATTTTATTTGCATATGGATATTCATTCTCTGAACAACCAATACTGACTGAACATCTTCTCCAGGCACTGAAGATATGATTGAGAATAAAGCAGACATGGGTCTCAGTCTTAGGAAGTTTATAGTCTGCTTGGCTTAGATATTAATTCTTTAAGGAGATAATTCTTATGTCATTCCATGAAATGTTTAACATACAGCCTCAGAGACTACTTTAGGAAAAGTAACAGCCCTGAGGTACAGTACAAAATACAAAAGCAAAAAAATCAAACCAAAGAGCAGCTACAAACAAGTTGTTTTGTTAACTAGCTAATTGTTCTCCTTTGATCTAAAACTAGCTGTAATTTAGTCTTTTGAAAGTGACAAACATGAGGAAACTACTAAAACAAGAACCAAATTAATATAATCTTGCAGGTAAAAAATTATTTTTTAATAAAAAATTGCCAAAATGTGACAAGGTCTCTTCCTTTATGTATATTTATCAGGCACAAAAACAACCAAATTTGAAAAAAATCTCGAAGTGCAAAAACTTACTTGACCATTGGTGCCTTGTGGTAACTCTTTAGAAGTCTGTAGTGTTTGAAATTTTGTGTTCCATATGGAGAGGCATTCTATAAAATAAGACACGAAAATTCAGAAGTCATCCCAAGTATAAATATATGATACTCAGCAAGGGGAAGGAGAACAGTGAAGAGTAACAGTTAAACACAGAAGTCTTTTTTATTAAGTATAAAAATGAGCATGGAAACAGTGATTGGCCACGAAAACTCAAAGAAATGGTATCTCACGACAGCAAGTGGACAGGTTTGGCGGTGGGGATATATGGGATATCTATGTACCTTCCCCTTGATTTTGCTGTGAACCGGAAACTGCTCTAAAAAAAGTCAAGTCTTAGTAATAATAATAAATATGCTGATATGGAAAGATCTCTATACAGTATCTCAGGTCAGTGAATAATTAAGGTGCACATCAGTGTGTACAGTATGCTACCGCCTGTGTAAAAAGAGAAGGAAAAAGAAAAGTAGTAGTATTTGCTTGTATACATATTTGAAGTTTGGAAAGAGACACAGAAAACTCCTGACAGGGATTACTGTTTTTTTTTGCAAGGTAAAGCCAGAACCAGAAAGAGGGAGGACAGCAGATGAACGAGAAGCACAACATGGTAAAGTGATTAAGAGCCAGGACTTAAGTGCAGTGGGGTACATACAGGGCCTAAGAGTCAACCTGCTTGGGTTGAATCCTAGTTCTACTAGTGACCTAACACCTCAGGATTCCTTATTTTAAAGGAGGATGCTATTCAAGTATGCTACTTTCCCTCATTGGGTTGTTCAAAGATTAAACAATCAAAATAATGAGATACTATAAATAAAATGACTAGCACAGGATAGCTATGCTATAACCAGTAGTTCCTATTTTAACAGGTAGGAGAAACCTTAAGAACAAAGTATTTAGGTGAGGATGGGCATAGCAAGTCTACAGTTAACAGGGAGCCTGGCCTGAATAAAGCAAAGGGTTCTTGCTCCACAATTAGGAGAAGAGATTGGAAAAGGTGGATGGGGTATTGACTGTGAAGAACACTGAATTCTAAACAAATAGATTCTGAGTTTTATAGTATAGGCTATGAGACCCCAATCTAGCACTGGCCAGGAACAGTTGTGTTCTTCATGACAGGCTACGAGTCCATGTGTGTGGAGGGGTGTTTGGGAACAAGGAGGTGAGGTAATGAGGAGAACCTTGATCTGAAGTGATAGAGATGAAAAAGGTACTAGTAGTCCTCAAATTTTAAGCAGTCCAAGCCCACTGGATTTCCACTCAGTGAAATGTTGCCTAGCCATGAATTCAATTGTCTTCTGCAAGGCTTACCAATGGTTCAAATGCATATGGGCTAGCAGATACTTGCAAGTCTTATTTCTATAAGACGTTAGTCATGGGCAAGGTAGTGACACAGGTAATATTTTAGAAAGATTATCCAATCCAAGATGAAATCAAAGACATATTCAAGAGAATTAGGAAGCTACAAAAATATTAGTATAGTGATATAGAAAATGAATTAGGGTGGTACTAAATAAACAAAAAAGAGAATACCAAAAGACACAGTTTGAAGGAAAAATCTGAAGGACTTCTTAATTGATAGGATTTCAGTCACCCTTGGAGGCTGGCAGTGGTGGTCCCAGGACTGCTACGTGATCTTGGTCCAGGACAGTGAATGCGATACCATTTCGAGCATTACCAGACACTACAGTCTTGAGCAACAGTGATTTAACTACACTCTGAATTTTTTCTGGGTCACTCGGATGAACTGGTAGCAAAGTTTTATATACACATCCATCAGAGCCTGTTGGAAACAAGTATTTGTTGTTCATTACTGGATAAAGGACAGTTCTGTATCTGTTACAGTTACATATACCAGGTTATTTGGAAGATGTTACCAATATGATACAGGAACCAGACAGAAAATAAACAAATGTAATAATCACATCACTCTTGGCTTTCCCTTAAGAATATACTATAAAACTAATATTGAGGAAGGAGTATTAATAAAAATTGCCCTAAGAAGTATACTAGGCAGGAAATAAAAACTATAAATACCTGTATAACTTAAATATGAGAGAAGACTGTCAGGAATACAGACAATCTGATCACTAAGAAGGCTGTATCTCTCATTAGAAATTAATTAGCATTCTGATCTATATATTATATTTATTATTACTCTATCTCCTTGAAAACCATACAAAATTGCTATTTTTTTTGAAGGTCAACTGAATTTTGGCAGTTTCATGTGGTTCTAGCTATGTAACATGAAGATTTTATGACCCTTTGGTTCAGACTCCCTTACTTCAAAACAAGCTGAAACATAACTTGCAAACTTTTATTTAACAATAAATACATCCTACAGGTTAAACTTTAAGAAAACCAGTCCTTCTTAAGCAAAGGCATTAAGTGGATTCCAATAACCTTTTAGATATGATAAATGGTGGGAACCTTTTTCTTAATAGCCATTGCAAACATTTGCATGGTGAAAACCTTCATAAAGATTTTAAATTGTGGTAATATGGTTATGCTTCCTAAATATTTCTCTTGTTTTTTCATCCTTTAACCTTCTCAAAACAACTTCAAAAAATGCCATAAAGGGCAGGTGGAAAGAAATACCACAAAGGCATATTCCCCCCCCCTAAATGCATATGGCTAGGGTTATACTTTAGACCATCACATAGAGCTAAACCCCCGGGCATTAAAAAAATCTGTAAAATGTTGCTGGCAGAGGCCAAGACTATTCAGTCAGTCCCCTTTTAGCCACCTGTCTCTGTCACTAGTCAAAGAAGGGTATGCTAAATCTTAAAGCTAGAAAAGAGGAATGGATGGGCCACTTAATCCAACCTTAGATATTTTATGGTTTGCTGATTATGACACCAAAGAACCTGGCCATATCATGACACAGATAATAGGTGGTTTTGCCTTTTATATTGGTATTGCATTTTTATTTATTGCTTATGGTAAATGTTAAGACATAAAAGTTACCTGCAGAGAACCAGATTTAATGCATGACCAGACATGACAAAGTGCAAAAAGTGAAGGCATAAATGCTTTTAAGCAAGCGTGCAAAGGGAAGTGCTACAATAGAAAACTGGAGAAATCTAAGACTAACTCATAAATAAAACACTATCCTGTAATACTTCTCTACTTTCAATCTCTGAAAGTTTAAAGAAAAACACTTACTTAATGACATCAAAGAGATGAATGTTCGATCCACAGATGCAGTAAAGCTCTGTATAACAGATTTTTCTTCTTGTCCAAGTAAGAGTGTGTATTTGCTTAAGATACGTGAGTTAAACTTTTGCACATAAGCAAGGTAATTTCCATGCTGCAAAAACAGGTTTTTATTTTTAAAATATCCCATTCCACCCAACTATATTTAAGTATTAAGTCAGTTGTTACCATTCTAATTACTTCAATAGGTGCTTAAAAACCTCTTGTCAATTAAACATGTTATAAAAATATTTCTTTATGGCTAATAGGCTTTTTAGTATTTTAAAAAGATATGAAATAAAAAATTATTCTGAGAAATACTAAAGTCCCCTTTTAGTTTAAGTGATTTTGAAATGTCACAAAATGGGCCAGGGATTAAAGATATCACTTACTTTTTCAGTAATAAAGATTAAAACAGGATGTCTAAATACCATGACAAACTTTGCCCACCTAAAAAAATAAAAAGAAAAAATTTCAAATGCCAAATCACCACTTGTGAGAAACATATCAATTTAAATTTAAGAAATTATTCCTTTATTAAATAATTTTAGAGCCAGAGAGACATCAGAGAAACTTTCAGTGTTTCAAAATACATACCCCAGGGAATTAGGCATTTCTGCGTCTCTGGATTAAATTGCAAGTTGCTGGGGGGCTCTCCTGTCCCCTCCTGGCCTGAGCCAGGAGCTCTGTCCTTTCACTTTCTCTCTAAATAAAAGTTCATTCTTTGACTCCACAAACAAGAACCCCAGCATCATTTTTGGGGGCTTGTCTGGGATAACTTCGGAGGTGAATATTGGCATCTGAGCCTGCCTGCCTTTTTCTTTCACTGTCCTTATACAAGGAAGCTGTCTATGGGACTCAAAATCGGGCACTTGTCAGCCACTTAAATGGGACTAGCCTGGCTGACGATCTCAAAGTCTCCAGCGACTGTGTCTCCCTCGTCTCCCTTGGGAGCTGGGAAAGACAACTGAGTGGAGGCCAGGATTCCCTTTCAGGGGCATCTCCTTGGATGCGAGGAAGTGAGGAAAGCCATGGGCAACTGTGAGAGTCTAGGTTGAGGCTACACTTCAGCAGCTTCTCAAAGGTCTGTGTGTCTGGAATCAGACCCCAACAGCCTGACTGGGTAGCCGTGAGGAGTGACTCTCTCTTTGTCTCTGACTTCCAGCCTGCTTTTTCAGGCCACCCTGGCCTCCAAGTGAGGCAGGGGTGCTCTTTACTTTCTTTCCGTGCTCTATGTGTGCCTCTAACTTCACCAATTTCACGGAACCCGATGCTCACCACTGCAAGGTACGAGATCTCTTTGCTCTTGACTAAATGCTGTATTTTTTATCTCATAAAAATGTGTCTGGACACCTGTTAGCCACTTGAAAGACGATTAGTGTCAGCTACCAGTCTTAAGTCTCAAGTGAAAGGTTTCCTGGTGTCTGCCACTCCTTGATCGCCCCCCTCCAGATAAGAATGTTGGGGAGTGGCTGAGCCGATTTCCTACTTTCTTATGCGGACTCTGAGGGCAGACCGGACTAGGAGACAGTAGTGCTTGGGTCTTGGCTCAGGATGATTGATCTGATGGTGCTGAGTGAACCTTGGGCTAGGCTGCTGCCTACGTGAGGGTCACAGATGACCTCCGACCTCTTTTGACAGGTCAGATTTCTTACAGTGGGTGACTAGAAGGATAATTTTCAGGCAGTGGCAGAAACTGGTGTTTAAGAGTATAGACTCCCTACTCCGTACCTGTCCGTGTCAGCCTCTGTCTGAATTTTGTCTCTGGCCTTGGAAAAAGTTCCCTTAGTCCTCATTCAAAGCAGTCCTCTTGGGACTGTGCCACTTTCTCCTGTGTAAATGAAGTTTGTGAGGTAGTCAAGCTGAAACCTGAGCCCAACAGGCTCTATTCTACTGACCTCTATTCCTTAGAGGCAGTCATCCTGGGGTACGGCATTTCCTTTTCTGCAGTCCCCAGGGAAGCGGAACAGGCTGTGACTATGACCAACTTGGCAGTGAGAAGTCACACAGTCCCTGCACTTATCAGACAGGCAGGGGCCTCTCAAAAAAATGATCCCAAGTGTACTATGCTAAAGCCCGTGCACAAGAAATTAGGGTCTGAATTAGAACTCCCAAAAGGCGTAAAGTAAGAGCACACTGGTAAGGTCCCAGTAGATCCAGAGCTCTGAGGTAACTCTTGCTAAGTGGGAAGGCAAGAGGGAAATCAAGGCAAGGTGCAGGCCACGCTGGTAAGGAGTGTTTAAGTCTAGTCAGCCTGGCAGAGGAGGTGATTGACCACTGTCACCCAGGCTCCAGGGCGAGAGGACGCCCTCACAGAAAAGGCCAACCAGGTGTCACACACCTGTCTTTCTCTCTCTCTTCCAGATGGGAACATCCTCTTCAAGTTTAAAGCCAGACACGACGCCTCTGGCATGCATTCTAAAGAGTTGGGAGCAATTTGTTCCCCAAACATTGAAAAAAAAAGTGCCTTATCTTCTGCACACAAACCTGGCCTCAATACAAATGCTCTGATTGGAGGGGCTTGGCCCCTAAGAGAAGTATACAGTATAATAAAGTTATACAGCTAGATTTATTTTGCCACAAGGAAAATGGTCAAAAGTCCCATGAACTACTACAATATAAAACTGGTTTTCTAAATCCTTTTATTGGAAATCTATTCTATTTACTGGGTTCAACATTATCCTCAAAAATTGGGAGGTTTTTGAACTAGACTCCCTGAGACAGAAATTTATGTTTTGCAATACAGCCTGGCTTAATTAAATCTTTCAAAAGAAAGAATTCTTGAAGAGAGGCTTGAGTTTCTCATGTTTAGTGAAGGTTTTGTGGGTAATCTAGCATGGCTAAGAATGAGTGAACTGAATTAAGTGTGGTAACTAAACTTCTTGGCTGCAAGGATGTTGGATTAAAAACATCCCACACCCAGCAAACTTCCCAAGCCTCCAACACCGATGGGCTAAGAGTGTTTTTCATTGGTATGATCACCTAGCCCCAATTTTTAAACCATCTCTTGGTTTAGAAAATGTAATTTGGCATATCAAATCCTTAACCAATTTTACTCAAAACTAAAGTTAAACTAATGCGCCAAGCAATTATACAAAATAGAATGGCACTAGGCATCTTAACCACAGTACAGGTGGGACCTGTGCTATAGTTAAAGTTGTGTATTGTGTGTACATTCCAAATTATTCACAAAGTGTCTCTGATTTCACTCCAGGACCTCTGAAGATAGTCCAAGCTATGTCAGGCCCAGAAGTCCCATGGACTACTCCAATATGGAGCTGGTCTTATAAATCCTTTTAAAGCCATGAAACTGCAAATAGTGATGGAAATGGAACCCAGGATGAAAATGCCCATCTCCCAAGGCCTCTCGACTGACCAGTGATGGAGACCTAACTGCACCCTTTACTGTGCCCCCTTTCAGCATGAAGCAGCCAGAGCAGTCATCACCCCCTTTCCCCTAGCAGCAGCTAGGGTCCCCAAATGTAGAGGGGGGAATGAGACAGGGACCATGGGCTTACACAGAGTAGGGTGAAGGCCTCTGGAAAAAACAAAGCAAGATAATCCATTGTGGGATTTGTTTCAGCCTGCTGGGGGGCCCAGCTTGTTTTTCTGACTTTACTCATGTGCTTTTCTACCTCCAGCCCTAAACAAATGATTTGCAACCTGGGCACTGTAGCAAGCAAGCCCAAAACAATGGAGCAAAAAACAGGAAGGATTCCATCTTGAAAATAAGATTGCATCTTAAAACCCAATTAGTTAAAAAGTTTCTTAACAGACAGACAATAACTCAGCCCACCTTGGGAGCAAAGCAGGCAGTCTTAAGTGATATGCTCAGACCAGGAAGCTGCTATCCTGGGAGGAAATCAGAGCAGTAAAATTCTTGTAAATAACCAAGAAGACTAATAAGAAACTTAATGTCTCTTCAAAAATAAACATTTTGGGACCACTTAGCAGGTGTACTTCCCTAGCCCTTTGTCTCTCAACCCCCTATAAAACCCCTAGACAACGCACCACCCTGGGGCTCTCTTGTCCTCTCCTGGTCTGAGCCAGGGGCTCTGTCCTTTCGTTTTATCTCTAAATAAAAGTCTCTGCCTTGCTCTCCTAAAAAATAAATAAATAAATGCAAGTTGCTGAAATTCCCAGAGCTTTGAGGACAATAACTTAAACTGTAAAGTTCCAAGGCAGTGGGCATGTGTGTATGACAGTATACAGTATTTCAGCTAAGTGTTGACACCCCCCCCCTACTTTTCTGAGTCACTTTTAGGACTAGTGTTCTAAGGGAAAGATTAGAATTTCACCTGCCTTCCTCAAGTGACAGAACTGAGGCACAGGGAGACTGAAGGATTTGAAACTAAGGCTACATAGCCAGTTTTTGGCAAAGTGGCAATTAGAACCCAGATTCTCTACCTGTTAATCTTTCTTTCCCACATAGTTGCTCACACTTCAGAGGCTTTCAGTAGCAGGGTGGTCCAAGATAGAACCCACCACTGTTCACATGGTTCACTTATTAAACACAAGTCTTCGCTTTGACCTTTAGAAATTTAGGTTGCATGAGGTGGACCTGAAGAAGCAGTAAGTTAACTGAACAGAAAATGTGACAAAATAATGGGAATTAGATAAATGAAATCACGAAATTTCCTTCTATTTATTTAGGTGAGTCATTTTCCCAGTTTTACTCCAGAATCTGGGAAAGCAGAAGGCTTGAGAGCGCTACCATGACTTCACCAACAAGCTGCACATTCTGCAGGGGGAAGGGTTCCAACCCTGGCAGTCAGGGCAGTAGGACAGAGATTTTGGTCTGGTGGGATTACCCATTTCATCTTCAAATAACTGACTGTCCAGTTCTCTGTCATTAAAACAGGACTTATATGACCCAATCACCTACTACCTTAAAGGCTTTGGGGGATGTTATTTTGGCCAACATCTTTAAATTGTTTTAATTAGACTACTTTTATTAAGTTTAAAACTTAACAAAAATTACTTTTGAGCAAGACAAGGAATGTTATAAAGAACATGCAGAACATATTTTCACTTTGGTGAAAAATCATTTACAAGTGTTGGAACTTACTTAATCACTTCTTCATCAGAAATAACAGTTTCAATTTTCTGCTGTGGCTCTGCAAGCAAGGCCTCTAAACCACGAACTGCACCTTCCTTGAATAGCACGAAGGGTTCTGTCCCTTGTATCGAATGTATCCTATATACCTCAGCCGACAACTACAAGAACATACGAGTATTTTAATCTTTATTATAAAACAATTGCCAATTAATAGAATAAGGCTTATTTCTGAGGACTGATTTGTTTCCATTTTGATTCAATTGTTTTACAGTTAGGATTCCAAAGTCAAATCTACAACATAAAATACATACCGAAATCTAACTTTTGTTCCTATCCTGTCTATCCTACCCCTGCTCCCCTCTTAAGTATTTCTGTTCATTTCTGGTTTATCCTTCCATTGTGAATGCTGAAGGTGAAGCTACAAACTGGGTCTCCCAAAATTGGATGTGGGAGAGGTATAAAAAAAGCCACTAATGCAGTTATAAGTTATTCTGGTGCTGGGTGAAGACTGATGTCATAATTACAACTGTAGCCTGCAGAAACTAACCCCACTGTGTAAAATTCAGGATCATATTAGTGTAGGGTAGATGAAAAGGCTAAAGCACAGTTAGCTAGAAGTTTCAAAGGTGCAGGGTCCAAGAGCCATTGTATCTGAATCAGGTCTATTGTGAGCCACTTCTAAAATGTGCCAATTATACTGACATTTTTAAAACTGGAAGGAACTCTCAAGATTAACCTAGTTTGAGATCCTCATTTTATAAGTAAGAAAAAGTTAATTAACATACTTCAGGTCATAGTAGAAAAGGCATAGTTAGTCACAGTTCAATTTTTTATTGCATTATGTGCCACTCTTAAACATTTATAATGCATGAAATCCGCAAGGTCTATTCTACCTATTTTAAGAAAAGGCACAGCGAAATGAAGCTGTTCTCCCAAGGGCACACCACGAAAATCTAAACTCATGGAAATAACTACAAATTATCATCCAGAATTATTTAAAACCTTAATCCCATGGGCTAATAAAGTTTATATTTTCTAAGCTATTAGCTCATGAACTGGTATGTTACCAAGATATATTATAACTAGAATGAAAAACTGATTATAACGTTTACTTCACTTTCACAGATGTATTAAACCAACTACATTACAAATTATTCCACACCTCACCAATAAGCTAATAAATATTTTGGAAAATCTAAAGACTTACTGTAGTTTTAAATACTTTATCCAGGTTTACATCTTCATTATTCCATATTCTCAAAACCTTTAAATCAAAATATACATGTTAAAAAAGGATTCCAATTCTATTTACATAAACATGAATAGTTAATATATCAACATTTGATT
>JAVSCE010013550.1:12500-55418 GCA_032199065.1 Smutsia gigantea | reverse complement strand
TAAATTTTAGAAAGAAATCAAAAAGGTTCACAAATACATGGAGACTTAACAACACTCTCCTAATTAATCAATGGGTTAACGACCAAATCAAAACAGAAATCAAAGGATATATGGAGACTAATGACAACAACAACACAAAGCCACAACTTCTGTGGGACGCAACAAAGGCAGTTCTAAGAGGAAAGTATATTGCAATCCAGGCCTATGTAAAGAAGGAAGAACATTCCCAAATGAATAGTCTAAAGACACAATTACTGAAATTGGAAAAAGAAGAACAAATGAGGCCCAAAGTCACCAGAAGGAGGGACATAATAAAGATTAGAGAAGAAATAAATAAAATTGAGAAGAATAAACAATAGAAAAAATCAATAAAACCAAGAGCTGGTTCTTTGAAAAAATAAACCAAATAGATAAACCCCTAGCCAGACTCATTAAGAGAAAAAGAGAATCTACACACATAAACACAATCAGAAATGAGAAAGGAAAAGTCACAACGGACCCCACAGAAATACAAAGAATCATAAGAGAATATTATGAGAATCTATATGGTAACAAGCTGGAAAACATAGAAGAAATGGACAACTTCTTAGAAAAATACAACCTTCCACGACTGACCAAGCAAGAAACAGAAAAACTGAACAGACCAATCACCAGCGGCGAAATTGATTTGGTAATCAAAAAACTACCCAAGAACAAAACCCCCGGGCCTGATGGATTCACTTCTGAATTCTACCAGACATATAGAGAAGAAATAACACCCATTCTCCTTAAAGTTTTCCAAAAAATAGAAGAGGAGGGAATACTTCCAAACTCATTCTATGAAGCCAGCATCACTCTAATACCAAAACCAGGCAAAGACCTCACCCAAAAAGAAAATTACAGACCAATATCCCTGATGAACGTAGATGCAAAAATACTCAACAAAATATTAGCAAACCGAATTCAAAAATACATCAAGAGGATCATACACCATGATCAAGTGGGATTCATCCCAGGGATGCGAGGATGGTACAACATTCGAAAATCCATCAATATCATCCACCACATCAACAAAAAGAACAAAAACCACCTGATCATCTCCATAGATGCTGGAAAAGCATTTGACAAAATTCAGCATCCATTCCTGATTAAAACTCTCAACAAAATGGGTATAGACGGCAAGTACCTCAACATCATAAAGGCTATATATGACAAACCCACAGCAAACATCATACTTAACGGCGAGACGCTGAAAGCTTTTCATCTAAGATCGGGAACAAGACACGGATGCCCACTCTCTCCACTGTTATTCAACATAGTACTGGAGGTCCTAGCCACAGCAATCAGACAAAACAAAGACATACAAGGCATCCAGATGGGTAAAGAAGTCAAATTGTCACTATTTGCATATGACATGATACTGTACATAAAAAACCCTAAAGATTCCATTCCAAAACTACTAGAACTAATATCTGAATTCAGCAAAGTTGCAGGATACAAAATTAACACAGAGAAATCTGTTGCTTTCCTATACACTAATGATGAACTGACAGAAAGAGAAATCAGAAAAACAATTCCATTCACAATTGCATCAAAAAGAATAAAATACCTAGGAATAAACCTAACGAAGGAAGTGAAAGACCTGTACTCTGAAAACTACAAGACACTCCTAAGAGAAATTAAAAGAGGACACTAACAAATGGAAATGCATCCCATGCTCTTGGCTAGGAAGAATAAATATTGTCAAAATGGCTATACTACCTAAAGCAATCTACAGATTCAATGCAATCCCTATCAAACTACCAACAGCTTTCTTCAATGAACTGGAACAAATAATTCTAAAATTCATATGGAACCACAAAAGACCCCCGAATAGCCAAAGCAATCCTGAGAAGGAGGAATAAAACAGGGGTAATTACACTCCCTGACTTCAAGCTCTACTACAAAGCCACAGTAATCAAGACAATTTGGTATTGGCACAAAAACAGACCCACAGACCAGTGGAACAGAATAGAAAATCCAACATTAACCCAAACATATACAGTCAATTAATATTTGATAAAAGTGCCTTTGATATACAATGGGGAGATGACAGCCTCTTCAGCAGCTGGTGTTGGAAAAACTGGACAGCTACATGTAAGAGAATGAAACTGGACTACTGTCTAGCCCCATACACAAAGGTAAACTCAAGGTGGATCAAAGACTTGAATGTAAGTCAAGAAACCATAAAACTCTTAGAGAAAAACATAGGCAAAAATCTCTTGGATATAAACATGAGCAACTTCTTCATGAACGTATCTCCCGGGCAAGGGAAACAAAAGCAAAAATGAACAAGTGGGACTATATCAAGCTGCAAAGCTTCTGTACAGCTAAGGACACCATCAGTAGAACAAAAAGACATCCTACAGTATGGGAGAATATATTCATAAAAAACGTATCTGATAAAGGGTTGACATCCAAAATATATAAAGAACTCATGCACCTTAACAAACAGAAAGCAAATAATCCAATTAAAAAATGGGCAGAGGACATGAATAGACACTTCTCCAAAGAAGATATTCAGATGGCCAACAGGCACATGAAAAGATGCTCCACATCGCTAGTCATCAGAGAAATGCAGATTAAAACCCCAATGAGATATCACCTCACACCAGTGAGGATGGCCAACATCCAAAACACAAACAACAACAAATGTTGGCGAGGATGTGGAGAAAAGGGAACCCTCCTACACTGCTGGTGGGACTGCAAATTAGTTCAACCATTGTGGAAAGCAGTATGGAGGTTCCTCAAAAACTCAAAATAGAAATACCATTTGACCCAGGAATTGCACTCCTAGGAATTTACCCTAAGAATGCAGCAGCCCAATTTGAAAAGGACAGATGCACCCCTATGTTTATTGCAGCACTATTTACAATAGCCAAGAAATGGAAGCAACCTAAGTGTCCATCAGTAGATGAATGGATAAAGAAGAGGTGGTACATATACACAATGGAATATTATTCAGCCATAAGAAGAAAACAAATCCTACCATTTGCAACAACATGGATGGAGCTAGAGGGTATTATGCTCAGTGAAATAAGCCAAGCCGAAAAAGACAATTATCAAATGATTTCACTCATATGTGGAGTATAAGAACAAAGAAAAAATACTGAAGGAACAAAACAGCAGCAGACTCACAGAACCCAAGAACGGACTAATAGTTACCAAAGGGAAAGGGACTGGGGAAAATGGGCGGGAAGGGAGGGATAAGAGGGAAAAAGGGGCATTACGATTAGCAGATGTAATGTTGGGGGGGCACGGGGAGGGCAGTACAACTCAGAGAAGACAAGTAGTGATTCTATAGCATCTCACTACGCTGATGGACAGTGACTGTAATGGGTTGGTGGGGGGGACCTGATGAAGGGGTAGTTTAATAATCGTAATATTGCACATGTAATTGTAAATTAATGATAATAAAATAAATTATATTAAAAAAATGAGAAGAAAATGCAGAGGCTGCTTTTTTTCTCCAATATCTTTGTTTTATAAATGAGAAACACAGGCCTCAGAGTTTACCTGATTTTTCTAAAACCCTAGCATAGTCTAGTAGCTGCTCAGCCTTATTGTCCACTTTCCAGATGTATAATGTTAGGGTTATAAGATGACAGGGTAATAGAATTGCCTTTTCCTATATTTCCTTACAACTCTTTTTAGGAATTATCTCTGAATTAATGGAGTTTAAGTTCCTGACTAGCAGCCCTTTAACCCATGCAGTCCTCTGTAGGCAGATGCTCACATGCTACCTGTAAAATTGCATGGGGCTCAGTAAATATTTCCTCCCCTTCCTTCATTCCACCTCTTTTTATCCTCTACCGTCCTTTCATTCAGTGGTCCTGCTATGACCTGACAATGTACCATTGGGAATTCATCCTACTGTCCCCTGTATGGCTGTGAATATTCTTGGTAAATGATCGCAGTGGGCTATGATCAACAGCTCCTCTATGAAATATTTTAAGAGATTTTTTTTGTTGTTATAACTAGTAAAAGGAATACTTTAATTGCAGAAAAGCAAGTAAGAAAGAAAAGAGATTTAGAGCAACAGAGACTGAGGACAGGCTTTGTTAAGAATCATATGAGGATCTGGGGCAGTGGGAAACAGAGGGGATGCTGGCAAACCAAAAAGGAAGACCTGAGGTCCAGCCACTCTTTCTTACAAGAGGCTTCATCTGTATCCAAGTTCGGTTGCCCTGCTCTAGTCTGTAGCTATTATAAAATAATTTATAACTATTTTTCCTGTGATTTTCTCTCCTCTTTCCTCGATTGTTTTATTTTTTTTCTGCACGGCATCTGTTTTAGGCTGACTTCCTACTTTCCTTTTAAATTATAAGAACTGTTATCTGTATTTAGTCCACAGCATGTGAGTGGAGGGCCAGTTAAAGAATCGCAATATGTTTGACCAGAGTGACAGTACCCAGAAGGCTTGTTTTCTGGGTAAAGGCTCTGCTTTCTACTCAGGCTGTGAGGAAGGGACACTGAGGCACTCAGGATTTCAGTGGAAACTTAGAAATTGGGGTAGCCTCGGTGCTTTTTCCCAACCAAGCCTCCATTTCATTCCATCTTTGCATGTCCTTCTCTGTTACCTTTCTTAGTACATTTCTCCTTTCCTAAGCCAGAGTTCCACTCACATGCAGCAGCTTTATGCATTGAATAAATAGAGCCCTCCCTGCTGAGCTGTGAGCAAATGGGACTGACCAACAGAACAGTGGGTATAAGTGCATTTTGTGTGCCTGGGACAGATAGACAAGTGTAATTATTTGATTGCTGGAGATTGCTACAAAATGAGGGTGAAATAGTAGGTCTGAGACTTGTTGGTGAGTATTATTGGTGATGTAGTGTCATGCATTAATAACATAGTGTCATGTGAAACAAAGCTACACTGGAGGGTTTGTCTGAAGTTGCATTTTAATCACACTTTCAGAGATCTCAATAGTGGAGATGAGTAGTAATAAAAAAAGGTGTCTTTAAGCACCCGTTTGGAAGTTTTAGTTTGACCTAGACTGATGTTAAGGAAGTACACATTGCCGTCATGAATTATTTAGTGGCTAGAATGAGGCATGGGATTCATTCCTGGCTAATTGTCATAAAAATCATATTACTATAGTGCCCTCTGTAAAAAATCATCTTCACTCTCATCATTAGAGTCCTCGAAGAGAGGCCATTGCAAAAACCCCATGAAATTTTTTCTGGCAACTGTGATGTCCTTAGTTATTGCATAGTTGATTTCCTTAGCCCACCCACCACAGACAACCTGTCCAGATTTCTCCACTTCTCCCACCATAAGCCTCACGGTCCTGCCAAATGGGATCTGTCACCATTTTTCTCCAGATGTGCCCTGAAGTCCCCTGCTCCTGGGCTTCTCAAGTCATCCCCTCCATGCCAAGTGCTCTTTGTCTATTCCATCTCTGACCGCCACTTAAAGGCCCATATCAAATATATCTTCTGTGAAGCCTTCTTTGTTCATTACTCTGCACAGGTGTCCACAAGGAAGAGATAGTAAACTTTTAGGCTTTGCAGGCCACATAGAGTCTATGTATTCTTCTTTATTTATCAAAATGTAAAAACTGTCATTCGCTTGTAGACCATTCAAAAACAGACCACAGGATTAATTTGGCCCATGGGTCATAGCCAATCCATTGTCTCAAGTGATCTCTCCATTCTCTGAATCCTGTAGTTTTGTTTGTACTGCACATGTCACTACACTAGTCTTGTGTAAAAATTATTGCTATATAAGTATTTTCTCTATAGGACTGAAGATCATTAGGAGTAGGTGTCATGTCTCATATACTTTTTTACTCCCTACAACATCTATTATAGTTTCTAAACATAGAAAGTGCTCAAAGGATGTTTTTAAAATGAATGAATAAATTACTTATAATATCTTCCAGCAAAAATGTAACTAATTTTCCAACTCTTCCGAGCCTTAATTTTCTGACAAGTAGGTCTTCCACCTCAACCCTACTCATGTGCACCATAAATACAACTGGTAATTAGGCATAGAATATTGTTTTCATTTATTAACTATTCACTGAGCCCATATGTGCAGAGCTCTGAGAAAACATCAATGGACAAGATAGATGGAAACCTCAGCTCCTGTGGTGCTTTGCAGTCTAGGCCAGAAACATGATCTTAATATGAGCTCTTCTGATATATCTCAACTTCGCTTTTCTATTTTTCAGATCATTGATTTAGTAATATTTGCCACTTGGTTTACCAGGGTACAAGAAATAATACAAATTATAATAGTAGAAGCTAACGTTTATTATATACCTTAGATAGTTATAGATATTTTTTAAATATCTACAACCATTTAATGAGGTAATTAACTGTATTTAGTTATTTTGTTGTCAATCTGCATAAACTGGTGGTCATGGCTGTCACTTAGCAGGAATATGGGAGATAAACTAGTCTACTAGAGGCAATATCTTGGTCACAAGCTAAATTAAGCAATGTCATTTAGAATAGGCACATAGGGCTTAATAATTGGTGGTAGTTAAAAAAAAACAACTTAGCTAGTAAGTGAAGGAGCAGAGATTTGATTTAAGGTCTGTTTGCATCCCAAGCCTGATCTTTCCTATGTAGTCAAAGTAATGTTGTCTCATGTTGAGTTTCATTCTGTGCACAGATGTGCACTTAAATGAATAACAGTGAAGCAAAACATAAAAGCAAGAAACAAAAACAGCTACACATAAAATTAGTTGACAGAAATTACTGCATTTTATGGCAGTCCCTGAAGAAAATATTTAGAGGGACTGAGTTCTTAATAGAAGAATTTCCTTAAGGTCCCTTTTCCTTATTGTATCTTTCATACTGTCTGCCTCGCACAAAATCCATTGCCAGAAAAACCCCAGTGCTGTTTGCTCAGTTCTTTTTCTTTGCCACCACTTCTCAGTCTATTTTATTTCCTTCTTCCAGTTATTGTCTGCCCATTCAAGAGTTCCCATTCCTTTATAGTCTGTCCCTCCCTGCAATACACAATGTAGTAGGACAGATTCTAAGATGGCATCCAAGATTCCCAGCCAGTGGCATACACTCCTTGTATGATTCTATCCCCTTGGGCATGGGCTGGACCTGTGAATATAGTGGGATCACCAGTCCTTGATTAGATTATGTAATATGGCAAAGGTGAGAAGACAGTCACTCCTGTAGGCTCATTACTTTATGTAAGGAAGATACCATGGGAACAAACTGGAGTGAGATTCTCCTGCTTGCTTTAAAGAAGTAAGCTGCCATGTTTTAAAAGGTCTTTTGCCTAGAACCTGAAGGTTGCCTTTAGGAGTTGACAGCCACTAAGAAAATGGGGTCTCAGTTCTACAGCTGCAAGAACTGGATTCTATCAATGTCATTGAGCTTAGAAGAGGCCCCTGTGCCCCAGAAGGGATTGCGATGCTGGCTGAAGCCTGAGCACAGAACTCAGCTACAGTGGGCCTGGTCTTCTGACCTAGTGAGAAAAAAAAAAGTATTGTTTTAAGCCAATACTTTTGTGGTAATTTATTACACAGTCATAGAAAATGAATACATGAACATTAATCTGGTTTGTGTGATAAGGTCCAGAAATAGCTGGGGAAAGGGAAAGGTGTGCATTTATATTTTTGTTCTATGTATTTAG
The DNA here is from genome assembly GCA_032199065.1 of Smutsia gigantea. Taxonomy (NCBI): domain Eukaryota; kingdom Metazoa; phylum Chordata; class Mammalia; order Pholidota; family Manidae; genus Smutsia; species Smutsia gigantea. The sequence continues at coordinate 47,794 of JAVSCE010013550.1, read as the reverse complement.
ATTTTTGTTTGTGTTACGCCATTATTCCAATGGGTCTGATCTTTTCTTTCCCCCAATACAGTACACAAACAATACACCTGAAGCATGTAACATCCTTCTATAACAATAGTGCCTCCCTAACCTATGAATCTCCAAGAGTGCGGCTAAGGCTTGTATAGTTTGTCAAACAAACAGGTGGTTGGGGTATGCTTTGGGTTGAGAACTACTGCGCTATAATATTTAACAGACACCTAAAGCTGTGCCTGACATCCATATATGGACTAAATTATACATTGACTTTATTTGATTTCAATGAGCTGGAAATTTTAAGTCACCAAATATCAGAGACGAGTGAGAAAGTTTTCACATGCCCCTCTTCTTGATAAAATTCAGTGCTAGACATTACTTAGATGCAACCTGCCCTGATCTTGCCCCCTACCCGAAGATGGGATTTTTCAATCTTCAAATCAGTTCTGGGCTTCCAGGAAACTTATGGTGCCCTTGATAATTTTAGGAGGTTGGTAGAGGGGATACCTTGAAGCATCCACAAACCTGATGGTCTGCTCTTTGAGAGAGGTTTTGGTGGCTCTGTTCATTAAATTTCCTCAGGGAAAAAAAATGTAGGTGAGGATGACATCTACCACAGATAGTTCTAGTTGAAGACATAAAAAGGTGTGTTTCTCCCTATTTTTTTCCTTTTCTTTTCTGTTACTGTTTATGTAGAGAATTACATTGATTTCTTAATGTGAAGCCAATTTTGCATTCCTTACTGGATCATGATATATTTATTTATTTACTTTTTAGGTATTGCTAGATTTGGTTTGCTAATATTTTCTTTGGAGTTTGTACCTATGTTCACCTGTGACAATGGCCTGTAATTTGGGTTTCTCATAATATCATTTGCAGGTATTAATGTCAAAGTTATGTTGGCTGTTGGCCTCATAAAATGAATTGGGGAAGCTAGAAAAACAGTCCCTAAATGACATTCATACCCCAATCCCTGTAACATGTTAATGTTAAACTTATTTTGAAAAAAGGGCCTTAGCAGATATGATTAAGTTAAGGATCTTATGAGGAGATTATGTAGGTGCTATCACATGTGTCCTCATTAGAGTGGCAGAGGGAGATTACACGCAGCAGAGGAGAAAGCAGTGTAAGGTTGAGAAGCAGAGATTGGAGTGATGTGGCCACAAACCAAGGAATCCCAGCAGCCTCTGGAAGCTGGAATAGGTAAGGAATAAATTATCTCCTAGAACCTCCAGAGGGAATGTGACCGTGCTGACACCTTGATTTTGACCCATGATTTGTCCTGTAAAATTTTTCTATTAATATGTTTTCAATTCTTTTGGGTATATACCTAGGAGAGGAATTGCTGAATCATATGGTAACTCTGTGTTTAACTTTTGAGGACCTGTCAAACTGATTTCCACAATGGCTGCACTATTTTACATTCCCACAAACAATGTATTATGGTTCTAATTTCTCCACATCCACACTAACACTTGTTATTTTCTGTTTTTTTCCTTTCATCATATCCATCCTATTGCATGTGAAGTGATTGCCCATTGTAGTTTTGATTTGTATTTCCTTAATGACTTATGATGCTGAGAATTTTTTCATGTGTTTACTAGTCATTTGCTTATCTTCTTTGTAGAAATGTCTATTTAAATCATTTGCCCATTTTAAAAATGGGATATTGTCTTTTTATTATGTGATTGTAAGAATTCTTTATATATTCTGGATACTAGACCCTTATTAGATAAAAGATTTGCACGTATTTTCTTCGATTCTATGGATTGTCTTTTCACTTTCTTGATAGTGTTGTTTGAAGCCCCCAAATTTCAAATTTTGATGAATTCTGGAATCTTTTTTCCCTTGGTTGCTTTCTTCTGGTATAATATCTAAAAACCACTGTCTAGCACTATAGCACAGAGAAGACAAGTAGTGACTCTATAGCATCTTTCTATGTTGATGGGCAGTAACTGTAATGGGGTATGTGGTGGGGACTTGATAATGGGGGGAATCTAGTAACCACAATGTTGCTCTTGTGAAACCTGAGCATAAGATTGTGTATCAATGGTACCTTAATAAAAAAAAAACACTGTTTAATCTAAGGTCATGTAGATTTACTCCTAAATTTACTTTGAAAAACTTTGTAGTATTTTAGTTATTAGATTTAGGTCTTTGATCCATTTTGAGTTCACTTTTATATATGATGTGAAGTAGGGTCCAGCTGAATTCCTCTGCAATAAGGATATCCAGTTGTCCCAGCAACATTTAATGAAAACACTATTTTTCCCCCATTGAATTATTTTGGTATTCTTGCCAAATTCAACTGACCACAGATGTATATGGGTTTATATCTAGGTTTATATCTGGAACCACAGTTCTATTATATTGATTTATATGTCTATTCTTAAGCCAGTACTACACTATCTTAATTACTGTAGATTTGTAGTACAGACTATTTTGGGTCCCTTGCAACTCCACATGGATTTTAGGATTAGCTTTTCCATTTTCATTAAAATGGCCTTTCGCATTTTGATTGCAATTGTGTAGAATCTGTAGATAAACATGGAGTATTGCCATCTTAACAATGTTACATATTCCAATACATAAACATGGGATGTTTTTACATTTATTCAGGTTTTTAACTTCATTCATTTTTTTGTATTATCAGTATACAAATCTTTAACTTCTTTGATTAAGTTTATTCTTAAGTATTCTTTTCTTTTTATTTATTTTTTATTTTGCATTAAGGTATTACTGATAAACAATCACATGAGCAACATTGTGGATACTAGATTCCCCCCATTATTAAGTCACTGCCACATACCCCATTACAGTCACTGTCCATCAACGTAGTAAGATGCTATAGAGTCGCTACCAGTCTTCTCTGTGCTATACTGCCTTCCGTGTGCCCCCCTACATTATGTGTGCTCATCGCGATGCCCCTTTTCCTCCCTTATCCTTCCCTTCCCACCCATCCTCCCCAGTCCCTTTCCCTTTGGTAACTGTTAGTCCATTCTTAGGTTCTGTGAATCTGGTGCTGTTTTGTTCCTTCAGTTTTTTCTTTGTTCTTATACTCCACAGATGAGTGAAATCATGTGGTACTTGTCTTTCTCTGCCTGGCTTATTTCACTGAGCATAATACCCTCTAGCTCCATCCATGTTGTTGCAAATGGTAGGATTTGTTTCTTTCTTATGGCTGAATAGTATTCCATTGTATATATGTACCACATCTTTATCCATTCATCTACTGATGGACACTTAGGTTGCTTCCATTTCTTGGCTATTGTAAATAGTGCTGCAATAAACATAGGGGTGCATATGTCTTTTTGAATCTGTGATCCTGTTACCTTAGGGTAAATTTCTAGGAGTGGAATTCCTGGGTCAAATGATATTTCTATTTTTAGTTTTTTGAGAACCTCCATACTGCTTTGCATAATGGTTGAGCTAATTTACATTCCCACCAGCAGTGTAAGAAGGCTCCTCTTTCTCCACATCCTTGCCAGCATTTGTTGTTGTTTGTCTTTTGGATGGTGGCCATCCTTACTGGTGCGAGGTGATATCTCATTGTGGTTTTAATTTGCATTTCTCTGATGATTAGCGATGTGGAGCATCTTTTCAAGTACCTGTTGGCCATCTGAATTTCTTCTTTCGACAAGTGTGTTTTCAGATCCTCTACCCATTTTTTAATTGGGTTATTTGTGTTTTGGTTGATGAGGCATGTGAGCTCTTTATGTATTTTGGATGTCAACCCCTTATTGGATATGTCATTTATGAATATATTGTCCCATAGTGTAGGATGCCTTTTTTTCTACTGATGGTGTCCTTTGCTGTACAGAAGCTTTTTGGTTTGATGTAGTCCACTTACTCATTTTTCATTTTGTTTCCCTTGCCTGGGTATATATGTTCATGAAAAAGTTGGTCATGTTTATATTCAGGAGAGTTTTGCCTATGTTTTCTTCTAAGAGTTTGATGGTTTCATGACTTACATTCAGGTCTTTGATGCATTTCGAGTTTACTTTTGTGCATGGAGTAAGACAGTAATCCAGATTCATTCTCTTACATGTACCTGTCCAGTTTTGCCAACACCAGCTGTTGAAGAGGCTGTCATTTTTCCATTGTATATCCATGGCTCCTTTATCATGTATTAATTAACCATATATGCTTGGGTTTATACCTGGGCTCTCTATTCTTTTCCACTGGTCTACGGGTCTGTTGTTGTGCCAGTACCAAATTGTCTTGATTACTTTGACTTTGTTGTAGAGCTTGAAGTCAGGGAGCGTAATCCCCCCCTGCTTTATTCTTCCTTCTCAGGATTGCTTTGGCTATTCAGGGTCTTTTGTGGTTCCATATGAATTTTAGAACTATTTGTTCCAGTTCATTGAAGAATGCTGTTGGTATTTTGATAGGGATTCCATTGAATCTGTAGATTGTTTTAGGCAGGATGGCCATTTTGAAAATATTAATTCTTCCAAGCCAAGAGCATGGATGAATTTACATTTATTAGTGTCCTCTTTAATTTCTCTTAAGAGTATCTTGCAGTTTTCAGGGTATAGGTCTTTCACTTCTTTGGTTAGGTTTATTCCTAGGTATTTTATTTGTTTGAATGCGACTGTGAATGGAATTGTTTTCCTGATTTCTCTTGCTGCTAGTTCATTGTTAGTATATAGGAATGCAACAGATTTCTGTGTATTAATTTTGTATCCTGCAATTTTGCTGAATTCAGATATTAGATCTAGTAGTTTTGGAGTGGATTCTTTAGGGTTCTTTATGTACAGTATCATGTCATCTGCAAACAGGGACTGTTTGAGTTCTCCCTTGCCAATCTGGATGCCTTTTATTTCTTTGTGTTGTCTGATTGCCATGGCTAGGACCTTCTAACTATGTTGAATAAAATTGGGGAGAGTGGGCATCCTTGTCTTGTTCCTGATCTTAAAGGAAAAGCTTTCAGCTTCCTGCTGGTAAGTATAACGTTGGCTGTGGGTTTGTCATATATGGCCTTTATTATGTTGAGGTACTTGCACTCTATACCCATTTTGTTGAGAGTTTTTATCATGAATGAATGTTGAATTTTGTCGAATGCTTTTCAGCATCTATGGAGATGATCATGTGGTTTTTGTCCCTCTTTTTGTTGACGTAGTGGATGATGTTGACGGGTTTTCGAATGTTGTACCATCTTTGCATCCCTGGGATGAATCCCACTTGATCATAATGGATGATCTTTTTGATGTATTTTTGAATTCAGTTTCTAATATTTTGTTGAGTATTTTTGCATCTATGTTCATCAGGGATATTGGTCTGTACTTTTCTTTTTTTGTGGTGTCTTTGCCTGGTTTTGGTATTAGAGTAATGTTGGTCTCATAGAATGAGTTTGGGAGTATTCCCTCCTCTTCTACTTTTTGGAACCTTAATGAGGATGTGTATTAGGTCTTCACTAAATGTTTGATAAAATTCAGCAGTGAAACCATCTGGGTCAGGAGTTTGTTCTTAGGTAGGATTTTTGATTACCAATTCAATTTCTTTGCTGGTAATTGGTCTATTCAGATTTTCTGTTTCTTCCTTGGTCAGCCTTGGAAAGCTGTATTTTTCTAGAAAGTTGTCCATTTCTTCTAGGTTATCCAGTTTATTACCATATAATTTTTCATAGTACTCTCTCATAATTCTTTGTATTTCTGTGGTATCCATAGTGATTTTTCCTTTCTCATTTCTGATTCTATTTATGTGTGTAGACTCTCTTTTTTTCTTGATAAGTCCGGCTAGGGGTTTATCTATTTTGTTTATTTTCTCAAAGAACCAGCTCCTGCTTTCATTGATTCTCTCTATTATTTTATTCTTCTCAGTTTTATTTATTTCTGCTTTAATATATATTATGTCCCTTCTTCTACTGACTTTGGGCCTTATTTGTTCTTCCTTTTCTAATTTCATTAATTGTGAGTTTAGGTGTGTTCATTTGGGATTGTTCTTCTTTCCTAAGGTAGGCCTGTATTGCAGTATATTTCCCTCTTAGCAGGGCCTTCGCTGCATCCCACAGATTTTCTGGTGTTGAATTATTGTTGTCATTTGTCTCCATATATTGCTTGATCTCTGTTTTTATTTGGTCATTGATCCATTGATTATTTAGGAGCATGTTATTAAGCCTCCACGTGTTTGTGGGCTTTTTCGTTTTCTTTGTGTAATTTATTTCTAGTTTCACAGCTTTGTGATCTGAGAAGCTGGTTGGTACAATTTCAATCTTTTTGAATTTACTGAGGTTCTTTTTGTGGCCTAATATATGATCAATTCTTGAAAATGTTCCATGTGCACTAGAGAAGAATGTGTATCCTGTTGCTTTTGGATGGAGTGTTGTGTAGATGTCTGTTAGGTCCATCTGTTCTAATATGTTGTTCAGTGCTTCTGTCTCTTTACTTATTTTCTGTCTGGTTGATCTGTTGTTTGGAGTGAGTGGTGTGTTGAAGTCTCCTAAAATGAATGCATTGCATTCTGTTTCCCCCTTTAAGTCTGTTAGTATTTGTTTCACATATGTAGGTGATCCTGTGTTGGGTGCATAGATATTTATAATAGTTATATCCTCTTGTTGCACTGATCCTTTTATCATTATATAATGTCCTTCTTTGTGCCTTGTGACTTTTTTTGAAGTCTATTTTTTCTGATACAAGTACTGCAACTCCTGCTTTTTTCTCCCTATTAGTTTCATGAAATATGTTTTTCCATCCCTTCACTTTTAGGCTGTGTATGTCTTTGGGTTTAAAGTGGGTCTCTTGTAGGCAGCATATAGATGGGTCTTGTTTTTTTATCCATTCAGTAACTGTATGTCTTTTGATTGGTGCATTCAGAACATTTACATTTAGGGTGATTATTGATAGTTACGTACTTATTGCCATTGTAGGCTTTAGATTTGTGGTTACCAAAGGTTCAAGGGCAATTCCCTTACTATCTAACAGTCTAATTTAACTTACTTCATATACTATTACAAACACAACCTAAAGGTTCTTTTTTTCTTTTCCTCCTTTTTCTTCCTCCTCCATTCTTTGTATGTTATGAATCATATTCTGTACTCTTTGTCTTCCCTTTGGTGACATCTTTTTAGCCTTAGAAATACCTCCATCTGTAGGAGTCCCTCCAAAATGCACTGTAGAGGTGGTTTGTCGGATGTAAATTCTCTCGGCTTTTGCTTATCTAAAATTGTTTAATCCCTCCTTCAAATTTCAGTGATAACCTTGCCGGGTAAAGTATTCTTGGTTCAAGGCCCTTCTGCTTCATTGCATTAAATATATCATACCACTCTCTTCTGGCCTGTAAGGTTTCTGTTGAGACGTCTGATGATAGTCTGATGGGTTTTCCTTTGTATGTGATGTTTCTTATCTCTCTAGCTGCTTTTAAAAGTCTGTCTTTATCCCTGAACTTTGCCATTTTAATTATAATATGTCTTTATGTTGTCATCCTTGGGTCCTTGTGTTGGGAGATCTGTGACCCTCCATGGCTTGAGAGACTATCTCCTTCCCAGACTGGGGACCTTTTCAGCAATTACCTCCTCAATGACCCTGTCTATCCCTTTTTCTCTCCCTTCTTCTTCTGGTACCCCTATAATGCAAATATTGTTGCGTTTGGATTGGTCACACAGTTCTCTCAATATTCTTTTATTCTTAGAGATCCTTTTCTCTTTCTGTGCCTCAGCTTCATTGTATTCCTCTTCTCTAGTTTCTATTCCATTTACTTTCTCTTCTACTACATCTAATCTGCTTTTACATCCCTCCATTGGATGTTTCATTTCAGATACGGTATTTCTTAGTGATTGAATCTCCATCTTAAATTCGGTCCTGAGTTCTTGAATATTTTTCTGTACTTCCATAAGCATGTTTATAATTTTTATTTTGAACTCTGTTTCAGCAAGATTAGTGAGTTTGGTTTCATTTGGCCTTCTTTGTGGGGTTTTTGAAATTTTTGCCTGAACCATATTCTTTTGTCATTTCATATTTCTGTGTGGTGCCCACTAGTGTGCAGAAACTCCAGTCTCTGGAGCTGCTCAGCCCCTAGAGTGAGGTTGGGGGTCGTAGGGGAGCGGAGGTGGTTCCTGGGGGGAGGAAAGATCTGTTTCTTGATTCCCGTCTGCAGTGCCTGTCTCCAGTGTCAGAGCCAGTGGGCCAAGCACACACGTGTAAACCTCTGTGCTTTGCGTCTCTAGCTGTTGTAGGTGGGGCCTCCCTCTGGCTCGCATGATGCCTGTGTAGTGACTACTGGTTTGGGAGCAGGTGCCAGCAGGCCAGTGGGAAGGTGTGTGTCACAGTGGCGGGGGTGCCTCGGAGCTGAGTAGGCAGCCAGGGGGATGAAGCACCTGAAGCTCTCCAAAGTTCCCAACCAGCTGGGCAGAGTGCACCCAGGTAATCTTGTCCAGCTCTCCCTGTCCTGCCCAGCAAGCTCCGTGCAAGCCCCGCCCCTTCACCAGCCCTCTGGCTGCTAGGAAGCCTCTCAGACTGCCTGCCTTTCCTCTGACACAGAGTGGCCAGGTGTGGATCCCATCCTCTGCAAATGGCCGGAATGTCAGTTTCTCAAGCACTCTGCCTGTCCGAGCTCCCCAACGTCCAGAGCACCACACACTATAGGATTCTGCTCACAAAGCAGATCTCCAGGGCTAGGTGCTCAGCAGTCACAGTTTTCTACCCCCTCCCCCGCTCCGTTTCTCTTCCTCCCACTGGTGAGCTGGGGTGGGGGAAGGGCTTGGGTCCCTCCAGATTAAGGCTTTCCTACATTACCCTGTTTCCTGAGGTCTGCTCAGTCGGGGAGGTCTGTTTGCAGTCTGGTTCAGCCCTCTTTCTTGTTGCTGTTTTAAGGTTAGTTGTATTAATTAACTATATTTTTGTACAATTTTTGGTTTTGGGAGGAGCTCTCTGTCTCACCTCTGATGCCACCATCTTGCAAGCTTAGATTAGGTCTGTGCTTTTTAAATAACTTAAGAGAAGTACTTAAAGTCAGGTTTCAGGGACCATCTAGTAGGGAAGTTATATTATTTGGTATCTATATTAATCTTCTAGATCTGCAATAACAAAATACCAGAGATGAGTGACCTAAACAATAGACACTTATTTCTCACAATTCTGAAGGTTGGAAGTCCAAGACTAGGGTGCCAGCAGGTTTGGTTTCTCCTGAGGCCTCTCTCCTTGGGTTGCAGATGGCTTCCTTACATGGCCTTTTCTTCGTGTATGCATAGCAGACCCATGGTATTTCTTCCTCATCTTATAAGGGCACCAGTCCTATAGGATTAAGGCCCCACCCTTAGAACCTCATTTATTCAAGATTAACTCTTTAAAAGTGCTATCTACTAATGTGGAGTTAGGGAGTTAGGACTGTACACTTGGGATTTAGGATTGTAACATGTGAATTTTGGTGTGGGATGCAATTTAGTCTAGAAGAGCATCTTGGTCTGATGAGAGAACTGAGATCAAGGAGAGCTGTGCTTATTCCTTTGAGGCAGGCATGTAGAATTTAAAAAGAAAAGAAGTCAAAATCAGCTTCCCAAAGGAAATATCTGGATTGTGAGTGTTCCTGGGCACTCCTATCTGGCTGAGTGATAACTGTATACCAGAGTTCTCCTCCGGTTTGCTTTCCCAGTAGTGAAAACAAAAGTTTGTCATGTGGAAGCAATCAGCTGAATATTTCCAACTAATTACTAGTCCCCTTTAAAATCAAAGGAGTGTGTGGGTAGGTTGGGGTTCCTATGGTCAGGATCCTCACTGAACTTAAACCACCTGATGATGTAACTGGCCTGTTGCTAGGCTACCACTTCCACCCCTTTAGGCAATAAGCTATTATGCACTATATAGAGAGCTCAGCCCAGTGTTCTTGGCAGAGGCAGAGACACTAGTGATCGACCTACTGCCAGGAGAACAAGTTGGGTAATAAACCCTTTCACCCCAAAGAAACATTCTACTGTCATTTCTTTGGTCACACTGAATCCATAGTGAACTTGCTGGGGGCTGAAACCCATTGGCAAGATAATTGGCGAAAGTCGGCAGGTTTCATTGTTGACAAGGAAAGACAGGCTGCCCTTATGGGAGGGGTGCTTCAGCCGGCTGCCCCTGTGAATGGGGAGACAGTGGATTGTCCGCCAATGGGTATGTGGTCTGAGATGGCTTGACTCCTAGAGGACTGGGCCCCACCCCAGTACTGGAGGCAAGTGGAGGTGACACCTGAGGCAGTGGGGACTGTGGTTTGGCTGCTTCTCACAGTATTAAAAAGGTCTATAGAAGAGACCCAAGAAATGGTGGCACGAGAACACGAGCTGCAAACTTCTGTGGATTCCCTGAAGAAGGAAATGGCATTGATGTGAGAGGAGGCAGCATGAGAATGCCGGCAGCAAGGAGCCATTGAAGAGATAAAAGATTCCTTACAGAACAAGATGGCAGCGCTGCTGTCAGGGGTTCTGAAGGAGGAAAAGGCCATCAAGGAAAAAGATGAACTCCTGAGGGAAGCACAGGTGGAGAAGGCACAAGAACGCCAGTTGTGAAGCACTGAGGTGAAGGTAAGAGAGCTGCTGAAGACTGATCTGGCATTGCGGCGAGGCATGGTAGAAAAGGTAAAGGTTGTAGCAGAGGAGGCACTCAGGGGAGGGGAGAGAAAGGTGCCATCAGCCCTGGAAATGGAGGAGCTGAGGAAGTTTGAAGGGGTGGTGCAGGAGGCACCGACCCCCCTCTATTGAAAGCATGCCCAGTGGTTGTAAAGAAAACAAAAACCCAGCAACCGAGAGTTCCCTAAGGAGAGGAGCAGGCCCCTCCTCAGGTCATGAAGCACTCTGCTCTACCCCTATACTCAGGCTGAGCTGGTGGATTTGGGCTCTGGGTTTAGGCAGAAGCCCTTGGAGTCAATATCAGCTTGGCTTCTGCGTCTGTGGGACTTGGGGGTGGATGGAATTGTTCTATCAGAATCAGATATAGAAAAGCTGGCTTCCCTGTCAGTTCAGCCTGCCTTGAGGCAGCAGTTTCAAAGTGCACATCAAACCCCAGGGAATCACTCCCTCCTCGATTGGCTTATGGCTGCACTTCGTGCTGTGTGGCCCAATCCGGGTGATCTACCATCCTCTCCTGTTAGATGGCAGACGTATGCTGAGCTCCAACAGGTGTTACAAGAGCTAGGCGTGAGAAATGCCATCTATAGTCCAGAGAATAACGGCCCAGATGAAGAGATTTTCACTACTGGGATGAGAAATATGGTGCTTCAAACAACTCCCACATCCCTTTTTGGGTCTCTAGTGGCCATTCTTTCCCCTCACTTAGGGCATCCCATAAACAAGGTGACACGTACAGTAGCAGATTTAGGATAGGCTGAAGCAATGAGAACTCTGAAAGAAATAAGATCTGCTACTCACAAGAAGAATTTAAAGGGCCCCATGAAGGTTACAAGGACCCAGATGTGGGTTGATTTAATACGAGCAGGAGCAGATGGAAGGAAATTAGATGGAAAGCCAAATAGGATCTTACTAGAGCTATGGCAACAAATGAAACCAGAGCAGGAGTTCCAGCCATTAAGACCAAAGAGACAGAGGTCAGAGACAGAGCCACAAGTCTGGCCTGTGTGTTTGCAAGACTTCCTGCTGGAAAACAAGCCAACCTCACTTGAGCCCACACAAGAAGATGATTGGGGAACACAGTTCGACTGAGGGGAAGGTCACAGTATCTCCCCTGAGGGACTGGGGGGGACCGGAGGCAACATGTTGAAATAGCCATCCATTGGTCCCCAGTGAACATACGTGTCCTGGCTCTGGTGGACACAGGGCCTGAATGTTCACTGATTCATGGTAACCCTGAGCGGTTCCCTGGGACCCCCAGTATCATAGATGGATACAGGCTAAGGCTCTCAGAGTGAAAAAAGCCCAAATCCCTTTGGGAATAGGGCATCTACTCCAAAAAGAATATACTATGTATATATCTCCTATCCCTGAGTATATTTTGGGGAATGACATCCTGCAGGGTCTATGGTTGCAGACCACTGCAGGTGAGTTCAGACTGAGAGTACGTGTGGTGAAGGCAGTTCTGAAGGGAGATTCTAGGCACCTGCCCATAGCTTTGCCTGTGCCTCGGCATGTGACTAATACAAAATTATATAAACTGCTTGGAGGGCATAAAGAGATTGGAGAAACTCTCCAGGAGCTGGAAAAGGTGTGTATTATAAAGCCTACCCATAGTCCTTTCAATTCCCCAGTGTGGCCAGTAAAAAAGCCAGATGGCTCTTGGCATATGACTGTGGATTACAGAAATTGAATAAAGTCATACCCCCTATGCATGCTGCTGTCCCCTCTATTGCAGCCCTGATGGATACCCTCAGCCATGAACTAGGAACATATCATTATGTGGTAGATCTTGCTAATGCCTTCTTTTTCATTGATATTGAGCAGGAAAGTCAGGAACAGTTTGCCTTCATGTGGGAAGGATGGAAATGGATTTTCACCGTCCTTTCACAGGGATACCTCCATAGCCCAGCCATCTGTTATGGACTTCTAGTCCAGGACTTGGCTGCGTGGGAGAAACTGCCAGTGGTGTGGCTGTACCATTATATTGATGATGTCATGCTCACATCTGATTCTCTTTCAGATCTAGAAGGTGTAGCACCTAGACTGCTGCAACATCTACAGGAGAAAGGATGAGCTGTGAACAGTACCAAGGTTCAGGGACCTGGTTTGTCTGTCAAATTCCTGGAGTCGTCTGGTTAGGTAAGACCAAAGTTATATCAGAAGCAGTTATAGATAAAGTCCAGGCCTTTCCTACCCCCACAACTGTAGCATTGCTACAGGAGTTTTTGGGTCTTCTAGGCTACTGGAGAGTGTTTATCCCGCACTTGGCACAAGTTCTGAAGCCCTTATACCGGTTGGTCAAAAGGGTGTCAGGTGGGACTGGGATAAGACATGTGCATCTGCCTTTACTACAGCAAAACGGGCAGTCGAGGCCGTGCAGGCTTCAGTGTGATAGACCCATCAAGGCCCTGTGAGCTGGACGTTCATGTCACTGAAGATGGTTATGGCTGGGGTCTCTGGCAGCGGCTTGAACGAACTTGCCAGCCAGTTGGATTCTGGTCACAATTCTGGAAAGGGGCAGAGGTACGATACAGTTTGATAGAAAAACAACTGGCTGCCATGTATCATGCCTTGGTGGCTACAGATCCCATCACTGGAGTGGCCCTGATAAAGGTAGCAACCACCTATCCCATCTTGGGGGGGTACAGACTGGACCCAAAAGCCAGGGAGTGGTGTGGCACAAATGCCCACACTTGCCAAGTGGGGTGCTTCCCTACAGCGGTGTAGTGCCCTCTCTAATAGCCCCTTGGGTGTAGAACTCCAATGCTTATTGGGGCTGGTGACATATACTAGTGAAAAGCAGGAAGAACTTGCTTTCGAACCATTAGTAGCAGAGAGTCCCTATCGGGAGGGAAGAGCCCCTATACCCGAAGATTCATGGTACACAGACGGCTCCAGCCGTGGGCAGCCCCCAAAATGGAGGACCATAGCTCTCCATCCTAAGACTGAGACAATGTGGATGGAAGATGGTGAGGGGAAGAGCAGACAATGGGCAGGGTTGTGGGCCGTGTGGCTTGTGATCAGCCAGGAGCCCTCCCCTATAGTTGTCTGCACTTAAAGCTGGGCTGTCTATAGGGGCTTGACCCTGTGGCTACTAACCTGGTACCATGCCAACTGGGTGGTTGGTCACTGACCCCTTTGGGGATAAGAATTGTGGCAAGGGTTATGGGCCTGTGGTCAGACTAAAATAATTACAGTATACCATGTGACAGGTCATTTGCCACTGGCATCCCCAGGAAATGATGAAGCAGATAAATTGGTCCAGATATGTTGGTTAGAGGAAAAGCCTGCCTCTGTGTAGCCTAATGGTTATAGCATTTGTTGCATGTGGGGCAAAAGACAATGTGGGCTGTAGCACATTGGTGGTACTTGCCTTTGACCTTTGTAAAAGTTAGTAGAGCCCATCAGAAGTGTATTGTATGCTCCAAAAGGGACTTACATAGAGTTCCACAGCAACATGGCACAATAGCTAAGGGGCCTATACCCCTCATCAGGTGAAAGATAGACTATATTGGGTCTCTACCTGTGTCAGAAGGATATCGGTATGGAATGACCTGTGTGGACACAGCTACTGGACTTCTAGTTGCTCTTCCTACCCTTTGTGCAGACCAGCAGATGACCAAAAGAGGCCTGGAGCATTTCTTTGCCACCTATGGCCGACCACAGGTAACTGAGAGTGATCAGGGCACCCATTTTACTGGACATACACTGCAAGAATGGGTGTGACAGCTGGGAATCAAATGGAAGTTTCATGTGCCATACAATCCTACCGCAGCAGGTATGATAGAGTGGCACAATGGCTTGTTAAAATCCAGACTAAAGTCAGATACCAATAGTCTGCAGGGATGATCAGTCTGCTTATGGACCATGCTATGGTGTTTGAACGAGAGACCCTGAAAGGGAGCCCTGAGCCCTGTAGACATGTTAACACATGTGGCTGCCTCCCCTGTACAACTCCAAGTACAAGCCAAGGAAGAATCACTGAAGACGAGGTTTGGCCACCAGAATAATATCTTGCTCCCAGCACCAACTGCACTGAATCCCTGAGACTCCATTGAATGGACATGGTCTTGGACCTTTCAACCCATGGACCAACGATGGCTGGCTCTCCTGGCACCTTGGGGACAAGGCCTGGAAACTGGCCTCCTGTGTACTCCTGGAATAACAGCAGAGTGGTCCCCAAAGGTCACAGTAGCATATTCTGAACCACCAGAAGTTAGGAACATCTTACTGGGGAGTTTTGTTTTATTATTATGGCCTGTGCATGCACCTCCAGTAGCACTATATATAGACCCTTCAGCAACCCCACAGGGACAGAAGTAAAAGTATGGTATGCTAGACTTGAATGGGACCTCCTTCCTGCTACAGTCCTATCATAGGACCACTCTCTTGCATGCATCCTACCTGATGGACAAAATTTGCCTATGTTGGTGTCATTGGAACATGTGTCTTATTGTCCCTAAGATCTTTGTGGATTGGGAACTTCCTCTGGTTTGAGGATTGTTATAATTTTTGTTATTAGGAACCTCCTCTGGCTTGAGGATTATTATAATTTTTGTTACCTGTATCAAAATCTTGTTGTATCTTAATTTTTGTTATTATCTCTAAGTTGTTGTTAGCCTCTGTTGCTGTTGTGGAATCTGGTTACAGTGCTCCAGCTTTCTCGCCCAGGGACCATTGCTGAAGATTGAGAGCATGTAGATTGTAAGGCGAGAATCCTGGAGAGGTGGAGTGGGGGAAGTTGGGGTTCCTATGGCCAGGATCTTCACTGAACCTAAACCACCTGATGATGTAACTGGCCTGTTGTTAGGCTACCACTTCCACAATTTTAGGCAATAAGCTATTAATTGTGCTATATGGAGAGCTTGGCCCAGTGCTCTGGGTGGAGGCAGAGACGCTAGTGCTTGACCTACTGCCAGGAGAACAAGCTGGGTAATAAACCCTTTCACCCCAAAGAAACGTTCTACTGTCATTTCTTTGGTCACACTGAATCCATAGTGAACTTACTGGGGGCTGAAACCCATTGGCAAGACAGAGTGCTAACAAAATTTAAAGTTTACAGATATGTTTTCCTCTCTCCTAGAGTAGAACAAATATAGGTGCTGTGAGCAATGAGGAAGCCAGAATGCTTGGGAGTAACTTTAAAGAGAGAAATTAAATTGTTCTATAAATCTCGTTTCCTTGTAGATGATGCACATAATACCTCAGTTGGAGAATGTTCTTTGAACACAAATATATCAGACACTGGTATCAGTAGTGTATATATAGCAGATGTATGTAGTTATGGTAAAGCTTGTTAAGTGAAATGTCTTTAGAATGAAGGTATATTCTTGACTCATCAGTCCATAGTCACTAAATTCATAGCAACATGTTACCTAGTTGTCCTTTAGTTCTCTTTATAAGAAACTGGATTTTATATGATGTTAACTAGAAACTCATCTTTAATGCTAAACTGTAGGCCTGCTTCAGAGATTTGGGAGGCATGTAAGTGGGACTTGATTCACTTTTGTGCCAAGTTACGGAGATATTTCTCTGGCCAAAATACAGAGAATCATGATTCTGTAATGGGATAGAAAAACTGAAATTGAGACCATTCCAGCAAATCTAGTATAGTATATGGTACCTACAAGGACATGCCTGAGATGCCTCGCAAAGAAAGCTAGGGTATAAAGTATTGTCTACTGGCTGAAATGTTTCTGGAGAGGAACCCTATGGGAGGGTTGATACTGGGTATTCTGTAAGTCTTCAGAACAGCTTCAGCAAGAAACCAGAGGATTCTGGGTTGTGGATAAAGTGAAGGTTCCTATGGCCAGGACCCTCACCTGAACCCAAACTACTTGATGATGTCACTGGCCTGCTGCTAGGCTACTGCTTCCACATCTGTAGGCAATTAGCTATTATTGGCTGAGTCACTATGTAAAGAGCTCTGCCCAGTGCTCTGGGTGGATGCAGAGACGAAGGAGGATTACAGACCTGCAAACTGTTGGATGCAGATGTAATTCTAGTGCTTGGCTTATCCCTGGAAGAAGAAGCCAGGCAATAAACCCTTTTACCCCAGGAACATTCCATTGTCATTCCTCGGTCTCACTGAATCCATAGTTGAACTTGCCAGGGCTGAAAACCATTGTCAAGACATGGGTCAATTAGGACCTTTGTTAAATTAAATCAATTAGAATATCCATGGGAAGTCCACAGCTTCCAGTGTACTTTTTGAAACTCATAACCAGTAAGAACTTTCTTTCACCCTGTTTGCTAAAACCTTTTAAACAAACTAAGGGAATCTTTCTTTTGATTGTGTTTTTAACTGAATTACCTCTGCTATTTAGAAATCATAATTAGTTTTGAAATTTATGTTTAAATATAAATTGTGCATCAGCACACTGATTGGTCTGAGTCTAGGATAAGGTGAAGATAATTAATATTATAGTTTGTCACTCCAATGTGTCATCTATTACATGGAATCTCAAAAGTATCTTTAAAACCCTGATTGGTGTATAGAGGCTTCAATTGTTTATTATTCCTTCCTCAGCTCCTCGTACTTGCAGCATCTCTCATTCATGTAGGACAGGTTTAATTTCCATGGCTACCCTGGCCTTTCTGTGTTCTCTTAAAGGAGAACTGCCAAGGTTGATGGGTTCAAATTTGATTTTTCTTTCTAAGTGCATTTATGCATTGCCAAGATATTCCTGCTTCCTTACTTGCTTTTGATTTTACTCTTTGATACACTGCCAGTTGACTCAAGGACCAAGCAATTACAATAATATTAGCCCTCAAGTCTCACTGCATAAATCCAGAATAGTATGCTACTTTTCTTTGTACTTAAAGAATGTAACAAGAACAGTGCCCAGGAATCAATTTAAGAACAATAGGCCTTTGAGTTAGAGCATCATTATCATTAAGAGACATTTTTACAATGCTTGGCATTTTTCAGTGGATGCAATGATTAGATTTAAGTTCTCTGCCCACTCCTACCATGACTTATTAGATGACCTTGGGTAAGTCACCCTAATGCCTCTGAGCTTCCTCATTTGTAAAATGGGTTGGACTGAATGTTTTTCCAGCTTATTTCAGATTCTTAAATTTATGATTAATGAAATTACTGTGTTGAATACTTTTCAAGTTAATCTCACTTATTTATGAATGAAAATGGAACTATAGTGGTATTAAAACTCAGTTAGGGTTATACAGTAAGTCTTTTATGAAACTAATTTGAATTCTTAATTCTTGATCCACTCTTACCTACTTTATTGGTTTTAAAACTTGGATAATTGTGGATAAAGTGAAGGTTCCTATGGCCAGTATCCTCACCTGAACCTAAACTACTTGATGATGTCACTGGCCTGCTGCTAGGCTACTGCTTCCACACCCGTGGGCAATGAGCTATTATTGACTGAGTCACTATATAAAGAGCTCTGCCCAGTGCTCTAGGTGGAGGTGTAGATGAAGGAGGGTTACAGAGCTGCATGCTGCAGATGTAATTCTAGTGCTCAACCTAAGGGAGAACAGGCCAGGTAATAAACTTCCTTACCCCAAGAACATTCCATTGTCATTCCTCGGTCTCACTGAATCCATAGTGAACTTACCCAGGGCTGAAACCCATTGCTAAGGCAGATGGATTCTGGTGACGTTGTTGCAACCTGCAGACAACCCTAAAGTCTGCTTCTCTTGGAGATTTTCAGTTACAAGTGCCAATATATTTCCTTTTTGTTTAAATCCTTTGGAGTTGAGTTCTTGGTTACTTGTAACCTGAAGAACTCTAAATACAAGCATTCAGATTTTTAAAAATTTGGCTGTTTGTTACAATGAATATCCTCACATTCTTAACTCCTTGGAGTATCTTTGATGATTTCTTTAGTATTAATTCCGAGAAGCAGAAATTGTGTTAATTCTTGAGCATGATTGTCTGATTCTTTTTTGTATCATGTGTGGAAGAACTGATTCAGTTACAAATTGATGTAGATTGAATATGTTAGCTTGAACCAGTGGTAGCATAACATTTTATCTTTCTAACCCAGGATCCAATCTATGATTATGCACTGAAATTAATTGTATGCTTTTATAGTCACTTTTAACCTGAAATAGTTCCTCAGTCTTTTTCTTCAGTGCCATTGATAATTTTGGAAAGTACCTGCCAGTTGTTTCACAGAATGTTTCAGTTTTAATTATGTTTTTTTCCTTATGAGCAAATCCAGGTTATGAATTTTTGATAGGAAAATTATATAAGTGCTGTTGTGTCTTTAATGCATCATATCAGGGGAACTACTGATGTTAGTTGTCCTATTATTGGTGATATTGACCATTTTTACCTTTGAAATTAGTAAGTAATATGTGGGAAGGTTCTCTGACATGTGCAAATGTGCTTTTCTCCTTAAAATCTTGTCCAATACTTATAACATCTTTTTCTGTTTCTGAATTATGTCTATGATGGTTGTAAAACAGATTGTCTAACTGTACCATTCCTTGTACATTTATTAAATTATATTCTGCAGTTAGAAAAAGCTTTTCCTTTCTTATTCATTCATTCATTTATATTTACTGTCAGGATATATTTTTGCATTCTTCTATTCTTAAAGGATTACAGTTCTTTTTCTTTGCTACTATTATTCTTCCTTAAAATAAAGTTTTAATTTTCAAATGATTTAGGTATACAGAAAAATTACAAAGATAGCATGGAAAGAGCTCTTGTATACCCTTTACCCACTTACCCTTAATGTCAGCATCTTGTGTGATCATGATGCATTTGTCAGAGCTAAGAAACTAACTTTGGAACATTGCTATTAACTAAATTAGAGGCTTTATCTTGCCATTCACAAGTTTTTCCACTGTAGGGAAAATGGAAATTCGATGGCCAGGATTCTCACCTGATTCTAATCTCGCTGATTGGATATGTGCAATGATTAGCCTACTACACAGGTGCTTACTTGCCTACCTGTTGGCAGAAAGTATTTATTGCTGATACTGCTTTAAGAAGAGTTCCACCCGGTGTTAGGGAATGAGGGAAGCAGTAAAATGGAGTCTGGTGAAGAGGGAAGCAGTAGAGCTCTGTGCTAGGAAGGGAGGAGGGAGTCCAGAGACTACATCCACTAATAACCTTTTTCTGTTCTAGGAGCCAATCCAGAATACTACAATTCATTTAGTCAGTATGGTTCCTTATTTTCCTCTGATCTATGATGGTTTCTCAGTCTTCCCTTGTTTTCATAACCTTGATGGTTTTGAGGATTGCTGGTCAGGTATATTGTAGATAGTCCCTCACTTTGGGTTTGTCTAATATTTTCTCATTATTAGATTGGGGTAATGAGTTTTGGGGAAAAATACCACAGAGGTAAGGTATTCTTCTCAATGCATTATACTAGTTGGTGCATATTAACCTGATATATCATTGATGATATTAACTTTGATCACTTGGTTAAGGTAGTGTCTGCTAGATTTCTCTTCTGAAAATTTCTATTTTCCCCTTTCCTTTCTCTATATTTTTTGGGACCTAGATACTTTCTTTGGAAGCTATTTCACACTCAAAGGAATTTAAATTAAGCCCTACCTTGTAAAGGAGGGAATATCTGTGTATATTATTTGGAATTATTATTTCACAATTTTGTTTAACCAAAAAGGCCCTTTTATGTATTGTCCACCTCAACATAATTTATTTTAACTTTTGTGAGTCTCCAGGGAGACAAATTTGGTATGGACACATATGCTTTCGGACAATATTATGTATACACTTTGAGATGATAAAAGGATATGTCTAAAGGATAAATATAGGAAGAATAATTATCTGCAATTAAAAAAATCATGAATGGACCTGTATATTGTCACATATTCAAATACCAATACTAACAGTATTACTACTACTAAAAAATCATAACATAAAAATAGCAAGATACCATGAACATTTACTGGAATGTTTCCTACATTCATCTGTGTTTTAACTGTTTTAATACATTTAAGGTTGTTTTATCCTGAAATTCTATGAATAAGTAAAATTATCATCTCCATTTATCAAATGAGAAAAGCGAGGAACAGAGAAGATAACTAAATTACCCAAGGTCACACATCTAGTAAGAGGCTGAGCTAGGGTAAAATATTTAAACACTGATTTAAGTATTTGTAATTATTTCAGAGGATATATAGTACATTATAGATATATGTAGCTTGATATAGAGAAATAAGGTCACAGAATGAATTTATTTCCAAGATATTATTTATTCTAAAACTTCCCCCCTGAATAAGTGAGGGCTAGTGGCTGCTTCCTGTGGTTGGGCTCAGACTCTGATGTTGTGTGGCAGAGGCTTGGACATGGCCATTGAGTTTCAGAAAGTGGAGCCAAGGGGGCTCTGAACAGCAAAGGTCAGGGTGTAGTGGACATTGTGGTTGTTTCTTTTTTGCTGTTCTTCAGGATTTTTTTTCAATGAGTTATTATTGATATACAATCTTATATTGGTTTCAAATATACACCACAGTGGTTCAACAGTTACCCCTATTATTAAATCCTCACCCCAGGTAGTGTGGTTACTATCTGTCAACATAGGTGTAACAGAACCATTGATTATATTCTCCATCTGTATAACCGTCCCTGTGACCAAATTATGTTATGATTGCAAATTTTTGTGCCCCTTTATCCCCCTCAGCCTTCCCATCCATCCACTCCAGCCCCTCCACCATCGTAACCACCAGTCACTTCTCAGTGTCTATGAGACTACTTCTGTTTTGTTTATTCTTTTTTGCTTTGTTTTTATATTCTGCAAGTAAGAGAAATCATACGATATTTGTCTTTCTCTGCCTGGCTTATTTCACTGATCATATACCTTCTAGTACCATCCATGTTGTTGCAAATGGCAGGATTTCTCTTTTTATGGCTGAATAATTCTGTATGTATCACATCTTCTTTATTCATTTATCTATTGATGGGTATATAGGTTCTTGTCTGTTGTAAATAATGCTGCAATAAACATAGGGGTGCATATACCATTTTGAATCGGTGATTTTGTTTTTTTTCAGGTAAATGCCCAGAAGTGGAATTGCTGGGTTGTATACTGCTTTCCACAGTGGCTGCACCCATTTACATTCCCACCAACAGTATAGGATGGTTACCTTTCTTCCACATGCCCACCAACACTTGTTATTTCTTGTCTTTTGGATGGTGGCCATTCTAACTAGTATGAGATGATATCTCATTGTGATTTTGATTTGCATTTCCCTGATGATTAACAATGTGGAGCATCTTTTCATGTGCCTGTTGGCCATCTGAATTTCTTTGGAAAAGTGTCTGTTCAGATCCTCTATCCATTTTTTATCAAGTTATTTTCTCTTTTGGTGTTGAGGCATATGACTTCTTTATTTTGGATATTAACCTCTTATCGGATAAACTACATACAAATATATTCTCCTACACTGTAGATTGCCTTTTTGTTCTGCTAATGGTGTCCTTTGCTGTACAGAAGCTTTACAGTTTGACGTAGTCCCTCTTGTTCACTTTTGCTTTTGTTTCCCTTGCTCAAAGAGATGTATCTAGGAAAAAAATTGCTCAGACTTATGTTCAAGATATTTTTGTCTAATCTTTCTTCTAAAAGTTTTATGGTTTCATGTCTTACATTCAGGTCTTTGATCCATTTCAAGTTTACTTTTGTGTATGGAGTTAGATAGTACTCCAGTTTCATTCTCTTGCATGTAGCTGTCCAGTTTTGCCAATAACAGTTATTAAAGAGGCTGTCTTTTCCCCATTTTTTGATTATTTGTGGCTCCTTTATCATATATTAACTGACCATGTATGCATGAGTTTATATTTGGGCTCTCTATTCTGTACCATTGATTTATGGGTCTGTTCTTGTGCCAGCACCATGCTGTTTTGATTACTATAACTTTGTAGTATTACTTGAAGTCAGTGAGCATAATCCCCAAGCTTTGTTCTTTTTTCTCAAGATTGCTTTGGCTATTCAGGGTCTTTTGTGGTTCTGTAAGAATTTTAGAACTGTTTGTTCTAGTTCATTGAAAAATGTTGGAATTTTGATAGGGATTGCATTGAATCTGTAGATTGCTTTAGGCAGGATGGCCATTTTGACAATTCTATCCATGAGCACAGGATAGATTCCCATTTATTTGTGTCTAATTTCTCTCATGAATGTCTCATAGTTTTCAGAGGACAGGTCTTTTACATCCTTGGTTAGGCTTATTTCTAGGTATTTTATTCTTTTTGATGCAATTGTAAGTGGAATTGTTTTCCTGATTTCTCTTTCTGCTTGGTATTGTTAGTATATAGGAACTCAACAGATTTCTGTGTATTAATTTTGTATCCTGCAACGTTGCTGAATTCAGTTATGAGTTTTAATAATTTTTTGGTGGAGTCTTTAGGGTTTTCTATATATAGTATTATTCATCTGCCAATAGTGACAGTTTAACCCCTTCCTTACCAATCTGGATGCCTTTTATATCTTTGTTTTGTCTGATTTCTGTGGCTATGACTTCCAGTACTATGTTGAAGTGGTGAGAATGGACATCCTTGTCTTATTCCCAATCTTAGAGGAAAAACTGCAGCTTTTTCTCTTGAGTACAGTGTTTTAATTCTGGGTTTGTTGTATGTGGACTTTATTATGTTGAGGTATGTACCTTCTAAACCCATTTTGTTGAGAGTTTTTATCATGAACGGATGATGAATTTTGTCAAATGCTTTTTCTGCATCTATTGAGGTGACCATGTGGTTTTTACCCTTTTTGTTAATGTAGTGTATGATATTGATTGATTTATGCATATTATACCATCCTTGTTTTATCCCTGGAATAAATCCCACTTGGTCATGATGGATGATTCTTTTGATGTATTTTTGTATTCAGTTTTCTAACATTTTGTAGAGGATTTTTGCATCTATATTCATCTGGGTTATTGGTCTATAATTTTCTTTTTTGTGGTGTCTTTGTCTGGTTTTGGTATTAGAGTGATACTGGCCTCATAGATGAGTTTGGAAGTATTCCCTCCTCTTCTACTTTTTGGAATATTATAAGAAGGATGGGTATAAGCTCTTCTTTAGATGTTTGGTTGAATTCAGCTGTGAAGCCATCTGGTCCTGGATTTGTGTTTTGGCGGAGTTTTTTGATTACCAGTTTGATTTCATTGCTGATAATTTGTCCATTCAGATATTCTGTTTCTTCCAATTTTGGAAGGTTAAATTTTTCTAGGAATTTTTCCATTTTTTCTAGGTTGTCGAATTTGTTGGCATATGCTTTTCATAGCATTTTCTAATAATTATTTGTATTTCTGTGGTGTACATTGTGACTATTACATCTTTGTTTCTGATTTTGTTTATTTCTGTACTCTTTCCTTTTTTCTTCATAAGTCTGGTGAGGGGTTTATGTATTTTGTTTATTTTCTTAAAGAACCAGCTCTTGGTTTCATTGATTTTTTTTTCTATTGTGTTAGTCTTCTCTATTTTATTTATCTCTGGTCTTATCTTTATTATGTCTCTCCTTCTACTAACTTTGGGCTTCATTTGTTCTTCTTTTTCTAGTTTCTTTAATTGTGAGTTTAGGCTGTTTATTTGGAATTATTCTTGTTTCTTGAGGTAGACCTATATTGCTATGTCCTTCCCTCTTAGAACTGCTTTTGTGGCATCCCACAAGTTTTGGATTGTTGAATTTTTGTTTTCATTTGTCTCCATGTATTGCTTGATTTATGTTTTAATTCGTTCATTGCTTCACTGATTATTTAGAAGCATGTTGTTTAGCCTCCATGTGTTTGTTGTTTTTTTTTGTATTCTTTGTGTTATTTATTTCTAGTTTCATACCACTGTGGTCTGAGAAGCTGCTAGATATAATTTCAATCTTTCTGAATTTATTGAGGCTCTTTTTGTGGCCTAGTGTGTGATCTATTTTGGAAATTGTTCCATGTACACTTAAGAATGTATATCCTGCGGCTTTTTGTTGAAATTCTGTAGATATCGGTTAAGCCCATCTAATCTAATGTATTGTCCAGTGCCTCTGTTTCCTTATTTTCTGTCTGGTTGATCTGGTGGTGTGTTAAAGTCTCCTAAAATGAAGGTTTTGCAATCTCTTTCCCCCTTTAATTCTGTTCGTATTTGTTTTATGTATTTAGGGGCTCCTGTGTTAGGTGCATATATATTTATAACAGATATATCCTCTTGTTGTAATGTCCTTCTTTGTCTCCTGTTATTTTTTTTGTTTTGAAATCTATTTTGTGTGATATAAGTACTGCTACTCCTACTTTTTTTCTCCCTACTTTTGCATGAAATACCTTATTCCATCCCTTCACTTTTAGTTTGCATTATGTCTTTAGGTCTGAAATGAGTCTTGTAGGATATACATGAGTCTTGCTTCTTTATTCATTCTGATGCTCTGTCTTTTGATCAGTGCATTTAGTCCATTTATATTTAAGGTAATTATTGATAGGTATGTACTTATTACTATGAATTGTTTTTTGGTTGTTTTTAATCTCCTATCTATTCCTTTATTCCTTTCTTATGCTCTTTTCTTGTTATTTAATTTTTTCTTTAGTGTTGTGATTGGATTTCTCTTTTTAAATGTTTTGTGTATCTATTATATGTTTTAGGTTTGTGGTTACCATAAGGTTCAAGGACAGCTTCTTTACTATATAACAGTCTATATTAAGTTGCTGATTGCTCTATTTTAAATACAATCTAAAAGTACTTTTTTCTTCTTTTTCTTCCACATTTTATGTATTAGATGTCATAATCTGTACTTTTTGTGTATTCCTTGACTGATTTTGTGTATAGTTGGTTTTACTACATTTGTTTTGTTTTGATTTTCATACTTGCTTAGTAAGTAATAGTCTACTGTCTTTACTGTGAGTTTATTTATTATTTATTTATTTTGGTATCATTAATGTACAATTACATAAGCAACATTATGGTCACTAGACTCCCCCTATTATCAAGTCCTCACCACACACCCCATTGCAATCCCTGTCCATCATCGTAGTAAGATGCTATAGAATCACTACTTGTCTTCTCTCTGTTATACTGCCTTTCCTGTGCCCCACCTACATTATGTGTGCTAATCGTAATGCCCCTTATTCCCCTTCACTGTCCCTTCCCACCCACCCTCCCCAGTCCGTTCTTGGGTTCTGTGAATCTTCTGCTGTTCTGTTCCTTCGAGTTTTCTTTGCTCTTATGCTCCACATATGAGTAAAATCATTTGATACTTGTCTTTTTCTGCTTGGCCTATTTCACTGAGCATAATACCCTCTAGCTCCAACCATGTTGTTGCAAATGGTAGGATTTGTTTTCTTCTTATGGCTGAATAATATTCCATTGTGTATATGTACCACCTCTTCTTTATCCATTCATCTACTGATGGACACTTAGGTTGCTTCCATTTCTTGGCTATTGTAAATAGTGCTGTGATAAACATAGGGGTGCATATATCTTGTGAAACTGGGCTGCTGCATTCTTAGGGTAAATTCCTAGGTGTGGGATTCCTGGGTCAGATGGTATTTCTATTTTGAGATTTTTGAGGAACCTCCATACTGCTTTCCACAATGGTTGAACTAGTTTACATTCCCACCAGCAGTGTAGGAGGGTTCCCTTTCTCCACATCCTCAGCAACATTTGTTGTTGTTTGTCTTTTGGATGTTAGGCATCCTAACTGGTGTGGGGTGATATCTCACTGTGGTTTTAATTTACATTTCTCTGATGATTAGGGATGTGGAGCATATTTTCCTGTGACTGTAGGCCATCTGAATTTCTTCTTTGGAGAAGTGTCTGTTCAGCTCCTCTACCTACTTTTTAATTGGCTTATTTGCTTTTTGTTTGTTGTGGTGCATGCGCTCTTTATATAATTTGGATGTCAACCCCTTATCGGTTTTGTAATTTATGAACATAGTCTCCCATACTGTAGGATGTCTTTTTGTTCTACTGATGGTGTCCTTTTCTGTACAGAAGCTTTTTAGTTTGATATAGTCCCACTTGTTAATTTTTGCTTTTGTTTCCCTTGCCTGGGGAGATATGTTGATGAAGAAGTTGCTCATGTTTATGTCCAAGAGATTTTTGCCTATGTTTTTTTCTAAGAGTTTTATGGTTTCATGACTTACATTCAGGCCTTTGATCCATTTTGAGTTTACTTTTGTGTATGGGGTTAGACAATGATCTAGTTTCATTCTATTACATGTACTTGTCCAGTTTCGCCAATACCAGCTGTTGAAGAGGCTGTCATTTCCCCATTGTATATCCATGACTCCTTTATCATATATTAATTGACCATATGTGTTGGGTTAATATCTGGGCTCTCTAGTCTGTTCCATTGGTCTATGGGTCTGTTCTTGTGCCAGTACCAAATTGTCTTGATTACTGTGGCTTTGTAGTAGAGCTTGAAGTCAGAGAGCATAATTCACCCTGCTTTATTCTTCCTTCTCAGGATTGCTTTGGCTATTTGGGGTCCTTTGTAGTTCCATATGAATTTCAGAACTATTAGCTCTAGTTCATTGAAGAATGATGTTGGTATTTTGGTAGGGATTGCATTGAATCTGTAGATTGCTTTAGGCAGGATGGCCATTTGGACAATATTAATTCTTATCAATGAGCATGGGATGTGTTTCCATTTATTGATATCTTCTTTAATTTCTCTCATGAGTGTTTTGTAGTTTTCAGAGTATAGATCTTTCACTTCCTTGGTTAGGTTTATTCCTAGGTATTTTATTCTTTTTGATGCAATTGTGAATGGAATTGTTTTGCTGATTTCTCCTTCTGCTAGTTCATCATTAGTGTATAGGAATGCAACAGATTTATGTGTATTAATTTTGTATTCTGCAACTTTGCTGAATTCAGATATTAGATCTAGTAGTTTTGGAGTGGATTCTTTAGTTTTTTTTTTGTACAATATCATGTCATCTGCAAACAAGGGACAGTTTGATTTCTTCCTTGCCATTCTGGATGCCTTTTATTTCTCTGTGTTGTCTGATTGCCATGGCTAGGACCTCGAGAACTATGTAGAATAAAAGTGGGGAGAGTGGGCATTTTTGTCTTTTTCCCCATCTTAAAGGAAAAGCTTTCAACTTCTTGCTGTTAAGTATAATGTTGGCTGTGGGTTTGTCATATATGGCCTTTATTATGTTGAGGTACTTGCCCCCTCTACCAATATTATTGAGAGTTTTTATTATGAATGGATGTTGAATTTTGTCAAGTGCTTTTTGAGCATCTATGGAGGTGATCCTGTGGTTTTTGTTGTTCTTTTTGTTGATTTGGTGGATGATGTTGATGGATTTTTGAATGTTGTACCAGTCTTGCATCCCTGCAATGAATCCCACATGATCTTTTTGATGTACTTTTGAATTCGGTTTGCTAATATTTTGTTGAGTATTTTTGCATCTATGTTCCTCAGGGATATTGGTCTGTAATTTCTTTTTTTGTGTTGTCTTTGCCTGGTTTTGGTATTAGAGTGATGTTGGCCTCATAGAATGAGTTTGGGCATAATTCCCTCCTCTTCTACTTTTTGTCTTAGGTAGTTTTTTTGATTACCAATTCAATTTCCTTGCTGGTAATTGGTGTATTCATATTTTCTGTTTCTTCCTTCGTCAGCCTTGGAAGGTTGTATTTTTCTAGAAAGTTGTCCATTTCTTCTAGGTTATCCTGTTTATTAGCATATCATTTTTCATAGTATTTTCTCATAATTCGTTGTATTTCTGGGTGTCTGTAGTGATTTTTCCTTTCTCATTTCTGATTCTGTTTATGTGTGTAGACTCTCTTTTTTTCTTGAAGAGTCTTGCTAGGGGCTTATTTATTTTGTTTATTTTCTTGAAGAACCAACTCCTGGTTTCATTGATTCTTTCTACTGTTTTATTCTTCTCAATTTTATTTATTTCTGCTTTAATCTTTATTATATCCCTCCTACTGACTTTGGGCTTCATTTTTTCTTCCTTTTCTATTTTATTTAATTGTTATTTTAGTTTGTTCTTTTGGGATTGTTCTTCTTTCCTGAGGTAGGCCTGTATTGCAATATACTTCCCTCTTAGCACGGCCTTCGCTGCATCCCACAGATTTTGCGGTGTTGAATTATTTTTGTCATTTGTCTCCATATATTGCTTGATCTCTGTTTTTATTTGTTATTGATCCATTGATTATTTAGGGGCATGTTATTAAGCTTCCATGTGTTTGTGCACTTTTTCGTTTTCCTTGTGTAATTTATTTCTCTTTTCATACCTTTGTGATCTGAGAAGCTGGTTGGTACAATTTCAATCTTTTTGAATTTACTGAGGCTCTTTCTGTGGCCTAGTATGTGGTCTATTCTGTTCCGTGTGCACTTGAGAAGAATGTGTATCCTGTTGCTTTTGGGTTTAGAGTTCTGTAGATGTCTGTTAGGTCTCTGTTGTAATGTGTTGTTCAGTGCCTCTCTCTTTACTTATTTTCTGTTTTTTTGATGTGTCCTTTGGAGTGAGTGGTGTGTTGAAGTCTCCTAAAATGAATACATTGCATTCTATTTCCCCCTTTAATTCTGTTAGTATTTGTTTCACATATGTAGGTGATCCTGTGTTGGGTGCATAGATATTCATAATAGTTATATCATCTTGCTGGACTGACCCCTTTATCATAATGTAATGTCCTTCTTTGTCTTTTGTTAATTTCTTTGTTTTGAAGTCTATTTTGTCTGATACAATTACTGCAACTCCTGACTTTTTCTCCCTATTAGTTGCATGAAATATCTTTTTCCATCCCTTTACTTTCAGTCTGTGTATGTCTTTGGGTTTGATGTGAGTCTCTTGCAGGCAGTGTATAGATGGGTCTTGTTTTTAATCCATTCAGTGACTCTATGTCTTTTGATTGGTGCATTCAGTCTATTTACATTTAGGGTGATTATCGATAGGCATGTACTTATCGCCATTGCAGGATGTAGATTCATGGTTACCAAAGGTTCAAGGGTAATTCCCTTAGTATCTAACAGTCAAATTTAACTCACTTATGCTATCACAAACACAATCTATAGGTTCTTTTTTTCTCCTCCTTTTTCTTCCTCCTCCATTCTTCATATATTAGGTATCATATTCGGTACTCTTTATCTGTCCCTTGTGTGACATCTGTTTAGCCTTAGGAATACTTCCATCTAAAGGAATCCCTCCAAAATGCACTGTAGAGGTTGTTTGTGGGAGGTAAATTCTCTCAGCTTTTGCTTATCTGAAAGTCGTTTAATCCCTCCTTCAAATTTAAATGATAACCTTGCTGGGTTGAGTATTCTTCGTTTGACACCTTTCTGCTTCATTGCATTAAATACATCATGCCACTCCCTTCTGGCCTGTAACATTTCTGTTGAGAAGTCTGATGATAGCCTGATGGGTTTTCCTTTGTACGTGATCTTTTTTCTCTCTCTAGCTGCTTTTAAAAGTCTGTCTTTATCCCTGAACTTTGCCATTTTAATTATTATATGTCTTGATGTTGTTTTCCTTGGGTCCCTTGTGTTGGGAGATTTGTGCATCTCCATGGCTTGCAAGACTATCTCCTTCCCCAGACTGGGGAGGTTTTCAGCAATTACCTCCTCAATGACACTTTCTATCCCTTTTTCTCTCTCTTCTTCGTCTGGTACCCTATAATGTGAATATTGTTCCGTTTGGTTTGGTCACACAGTTCTCGCAATGTTCTTTCATTCTTAGAGATTCTTTTTTTCTCTCTGTGCCTCAGCTTTTTTGTGTTCCTCTCCTCTAATTTCTCTTCCATTTACCATCTCTTCTGCTACATCTAATCTGCTTTTAAATCCCTTAATTGTATGTTTCATTTCAGATATGGAATTTCTTAATGATTAAATCTCCATCTTAAATTAGGTCCTGTATTCTTGAATATTTTTCTGTACCTCCATGAGCATGTTTATGATTTTTATTTTAAACTCTCTTTCAGGAAGATTGGTGAGTTCAGTTTCATTTGGCCCTTTTCTGGGGTTTGTGAGATTTTGGTCTGAACCAGGTTCCCTTGACGTTTCATAATTCTATGTGGTGCCCTCTAGTGCCCAGAAGCTCTAGTCTCTGGAGCTGCTCAGCCCCTAGAGTGTGTTGGGGATCATAGTAGAGCGGTGCCTATGCCTGGAGCAAGGTAAGAGCTGTTTTCTTCTTCCTGTGTGTAGTGCCTGTCTCCAATAACAGCCAGTGGGCCATGCATGCAGGTGAAAGCCTCTGTGCTTTGTGTCTCTAGCTGTTGTAGGGGGGGGCCTCCCTCTATCTGGCTTTGCAAGCCCGTTCCGGCAGGCCAGGAGGAAGGCTCAGCAGGCTGCGTGTCACAGTGGGGGATCTTGGAGCTGAATAGCCAGCCACAGGGATTGAGCGCCTGAAGCTCCTCAAAGTTCCCAACCTGCCAGGCAGAGCACGCGCTGACAACCTTGTCAACCTATCATTTTTCCCGTGCATCAAGTGCCAACCCCGCCCCTTCAGCAGCCCTCTCGCTGCTAGGAAGCTTCTCAGCCCGCCCGCCTTTCCTTTGTCCAAGAGCGGCCTGATGTGGATCCCCGTCCCCCACAAATGGCCGGAATCTCAGTCTCTCCAGCACTCCGCCTGTCCCAGCTCCCCAGCACCACCAACCTCCAGAGCACTGCACAATGTAGGTTTGTGCTCCAAAGTAGATCTCCAGGGCTGGGTGTTCAGCAGTCTTAGGCTTCCACCCTCTTCCCGCTCTGTTTCTCTTCCTCCTGCTGGTGAGATGGGGTGGGGGAATGGCTTGGGTCCCATTGGATCAAGGCTTTGGTATGTTCCCCTGTTTCATGAGGTCTGTATGCAATTTGGTGTAGCCTTCTTTCCTGTTGCTGTTTTAGGGTTAGTTGTATTAACTATATTTTAATACTGTATGTGGTTTTGGGAGGAGCTCTCTGTCTCACCTCTCATGCCGCCATCTTGAATCCTACGTTGTAATGATCCACCTTTATTACTTCATAGTCACCTCTTTTATGGAGTGCATATCATTGTGTTCTTTTCTTTCTTAGTCAGTCAACTGAGGGAGGCTGGCCTTGAAGTGAGCTGTGTGGATGCTCAGGCTACTGTGGGTTTATTTTCGCTGGTGAGAACTATTTAGCCTTAGCAATATTTCCATCTATAGCACTCTCTTGAACATATCCTTTTAAGGCTGGTTTAGTGGTTATAAATTCCTTGAGTACTCATTTATCTAGAATTGTTTAATCTCTGTTTCAAATTTAAATGATAATCTTGCTGTGTAGAGGATTCTTGGTTGAATGTCATTCTGTTTCAATACATTTTATATTTCATGCCACTCCCTTCTGGCCTGTAAAGTTTCTGCTGAGAATTCTGATGATAGCCTGATGGGGTTTTTCTTATAGGTAATCTTTTTTTCTCTCTGGTGCTTTCAAAATTCTCTCCTTATCCTTAATCTTTGTCATTTTAATTATTACATGTCTTTGTGTTGTCTACCTGGGTTCCTTTTTTAGGGGCTCTCTGCACTTCAAGGCCTGGGTGTCCATTTCCTTCCCCAGATTGGGGAAGTTTTCAACAATTATTTCCTCAAAGAGACTTTCTAACCCTTTGTGTCTCCTCTCCTGGCATGCCTATTATGCAAATACTGTTTCATTGGATTGGTCACACAGCTCTTTTATATTTCTTTCATTCTTCTAGATCCTTTTATCTCTGTTCCTCAGCTTTGTTGTGTTCTTGTTCTCTAATTTCCATCTCTTTGATTGTCTCCTCTACTTGCAGCAATCTATTATTTGTTCCCTCCATTGTATGTTTCATTTCAGTTACTGTATTTTTCAGCTCTGAGTTGGTGTTTTTCATCTCTTGTGCCTCTTTGTTGAAGTCTTCCCTGAGATCTTCAATACCTTTCCACAGATCAGTGAGCATATTTATGACTTTTACTTTGAAATCTTTATCAAGAAGATTGGTGATTTCCATTTCCTTTAGCCCTCTTTCTGATGTCTTATTCTGTAGTTTTGTTTGGAACATATTCCTGTCTCCTCATTTTATCATGGTTTCCATATTTCTTCCTTTGTATTAGATGGATCTGCTATGCTTCCTGGTCTATACAGTAATGATTTTATGAAGAAGGCACCCCAGAAGTTCAAGGCTCTTTAGTCTCCAGTGCCTGATTTTTCTTTGCAATGGAGCCCCAGTTGCTGTTGGTGGACTATGGCCAGGGTCTCCTTTCTGTTTGTCTGCTGGCCGTGGTTGGTCTCAGGCCACCATGATTGGCAGTTCACCTCAGGTGACCCTTTGTGATCAGAGCAGTGCCTTCTGCTAGGATCACTATAGGCAGGACCACCCTCTGCCTGTCCTATAGCAATGGTGGTGCTGCTGGGCTAAAGGGGTGGGCAAGAATGCTGGGCAGGGCCACCAGCAAGGAGGAAGGAGCTCTGGGAGATGGCTTCTGCAGGCACTTCCTCCATTTGGCTGAGACAGGACTGAGAAAGCTGGGAGAGCCTCCCTATGCCTGCCTGTTGCTCGGCCAAGTAGGCTGGTACACTGGTAGTGTGCAGAGAAGCACCTCAGGGCTGACCCCCGGCAAGGCAGATGGAATGTCTGGGGCTTCTGAAAGTGCCCCAACTGTTGGGCTGAGGGAGGGCAGGGGAGGTATCACCCACCTGCCCTTTCTTCTGCAAAGAAAACTCTCTTCCCCTGGCACCTCTCCACTGCTGGCAAACTTTCAAACCGCTGCCTCTGCTTTGGGTCTCAGCAGGATTGGCAGAGTGGGCCTGACCTCCCACCAGCAGCTGGAGTCTCAGCCTCCTAGAGTGCTCCAACTGTCCCTGTGTCAAGCCCTGCTAATCATCATAACCCAGTGCAATGTGGACTACTCCCAGAACAGATCTCCAGGGCCAGATGTACAGAGTTCTTGTGCACTTATCCTCTCCCACCTTGTTCCTCTTCCACCCACCTGTGGGCTGGGATGAGGGAAGGGCTCGGGTTTAGCCTCATCATGGCTCTGCCGCTTTACCATTTTCTGTATGTCTTCTCTTCTTCACTGGGTGTAGGTGGTCTGTTCTGCAGTCTTCAGGTTATTTTCAGGTTTAGTTGTATTTGCTGTAGTTGTTTCCTTGTTGTGTTTGTGGAAGAGGCCCTCCTACTCTGCTATCTTTATTCCCCTCTGTGTGTTTGCTTCAACATCCATTCCCCTTCTTTTGGTTACCTGATTTTCATTTGGATATCTAATCCTCTTTGACCTAGCCCATGTGTTTGTAGGAACTTGACACCTATCTCTAGGGAAGGGGAGGCATATGCAGCTGCATAATCCTATCACCTGCCAAGATTTGGTTCAGAGGTGGACATATGGGCTGATTTGGGCCAAAGATACTGGAAAAGTATTTTATGGCAACAAATAAGATAGAATCTTTCTTTGTATTTCTCATCTTCTGGATTGTTTTGTTCAAATAAAAAGCCTGGAACTACTGAAACCATATTGCTAGTATGAGTAAGGTTGGCCTTAGGATGAAGCTGATACCATGCAAGAGAAGGCAAAGAAAAGTGAGAGTAGCTCTTAAGTATTCTCACCACACCAAAAATACAAAAACAAAAAGTAACTATGTGAGATGATGGATGTGTTAACTAGCTTGACTCTTGTAATCATTTTTCAATGTATATGTATATCAATCCATCACGTTGTATACCTTAAATATACACAATTTTTATTTTTTAATTATACCTCAGTAAAGCTGGGAAAAAAGAGTGAGGAACCTCTTTGCCGCTGAATCAAGGAACTCAGATTCCTGAACCACCACCAGATGTCTAGTCAATAAACAGAGTCAAAGAACTGTTCATGAGAGCTAATTTGAGTTGGATTATATGTCACTTGTATGTGATGCATGCCATCTAATACAAGGGATAAGGAAAGAGCTTAGGCTAAGAAGGTCAAATCAAATTGTACATCACTTTGAAAGAGTTGATCTGGGAAGTAGAAACTAGGAATATGGCACAGGACAGGAACTGGAGGTACTAAGGTGTCAGGAGCATTTAGAATGTTGGACAGGAGAGAGTAGAGCTGAGAGAAATTATCTGAGCTGAAGGGTTGTTTTTGAAGGTGGGAGGAAAAAAACTAAGGACATCAAGCTGGATCAGAGCTTCTGGGTGCTCACATTACACATAAACTCAGCTCTGAGGAAGGGGTCAAGAAAAGTGCCTTAATATTATCACCTTTGGCTTTGAAAACCAGATTTCTCTCCTAATGAATGCACAAAATATGAAGGCTTCCTCCCACAAAAATGAACTTCTATAGGAGTTAGTTGCCTTCCCATATCATATATAACTAGAAAATCAAACACAATATATGGAACAACTATTTTCAGATATTGGACAACAGATAGTCCAAGACCACAAACCCTAACAGAAGGTAAAGAAATGAAGTAAGGTTTGTGATTATAACAATATTTCCCTGGAGGCAGTTTTCAGGTCATAGTACAAGGAAGGAAAACCAAAGCTGAGCCTGGTGATTGTATTGACTGGAGTGATAGATCCATTTAAGAAAATCTAGGCAGCTAGAATTTGTGGGCAGTGTTGGAGAGACAAGAGCTGTACTGAGAGAGAGCTTCAGAGACCTGCAGAGACGTCTCCTCAAGTCTTTGCCTGAGTACTAATCTGTGCATGCACAAGAGAAAACTCATTGAGGCAAGAGAAAGAAGAATCAGAAGTCAACAGTCCACATGATTCTTGCAGTTCACATAAAGCTAAGAATAGTTCAAATTCTTACAGATTGAGTGGAGAGGGCTCTTTATGCACATGGCATTGGGTAGAGTCCTCTGGAGTGTCATGCCTTATTTATTTATTTATTTATTAAGGTATCATTGATATATACCCTTATGAAGGTTTCACAAGAAAA
>JAVSCE010013550.1:0-10000 GCA_032199065.1 Smutsia gigantea | reverse complement strand
CCTTGTTGGTACACTAACCTGACTTTAATAGCTTTCTTCTTAGTCAATAACCAAGGTTAACATCAATGACTTTGTTTTTAGGGTTGAAGCCGTCCTGTGTGATATTGCCAGATGTATTGCTGTGCTTTGAGTGACCATTTGTTATTTTGAATTGGGGCTAGTTATTGATTTTCTCTTTTTTTTGTTTGTTTATGATAAATTCTTTAATGCATATTTTGGTATTTGTACCTTATAAGTATAAACCCAGAAAGCAAAATTCAAGTATCCTTAGCTATTTCTAACAAAATGCATTTTAGAAAATGATAAGGTTTGCAGTTGGAGTCTTAGCTTTATTTATATTCATAAGCCTTTCATCTTTAAACATACTCATGGCATTTTCAGTGAAGTACTTAAATATGGCACTTATAAAATGCTGATGACATAAAATATGGTTGATCCTCTTAGGGTTTGCTGCTTACACAGAAAAATTGGAAAATAATAACTGAAAATTTTCTACTCCATAACTTTACCTTTCCATTGCAGATTTTGATATTATTGAAATTATTGGAATTACTTTGAGGAACTTTGCCTGTTGAGTGTCTTATATGCACTTAGGAACTTCTCTGATTTGCAGGTGAAAATTGTATTTGTTTATGAAATAATTGATTTCAGCTTGGATTGAAACAACATCGGAATTCAGTTGGCTTTTAGTTTGTATATTTACTATACTTAATGTGCCATGGGTTTTGATTTTGAATAGAATCATAGACATCCAGTGCATTTTGGAAGCTTGCCACTGGGAAAGGCTTAATATTTGTAAATTAATAGTTTGCACTACTCAAAAACTGATTGGGGCAGTAATTGAATGTTATGAATAAAGCTTAAAATTCTCTACCTTTTAAGGTTTTCCCCCATTTTAATAAGTAACTTTCTCCACTGAAGGGAAGAAAACTTTAACTGGGGTCTTGGTATGTTATTCATCTTTCCCTTTATTAATATAAAGACTATTTTCAACACTGTGTTTAATAAGAAATGTGCTGAAACAAGTGTTTAATTTCAGCTTATGGGAAATAGGGAAATATCTTGATTGCAAATATTAACTCTATTAAAGCTAATATTCCTACACATAAAGCCCTAAGCATGTCATTGAGGAATTTTTAATGAAAAATATTTTGATGAGTAAAAAATAAAATATTTTAGGCTGTTTATAATGAAATATTCCATCAAGGGTACCAGTCTTCACATCAGTTTTCTTTTCCTAACAGTTCTAAAATCATCATAGAGTTTTTAAATGTTTAAATAAGATTTTCATGTCTAGGATTAAGAGTGTATAACAGATGCAAAAATAGAATATGTACACATTTTATATGTCTATATGAAATGTGATTTACATATCATAATCTGTAACACTTAATGAACTTAAATTTATTGACTGTATTGCAAATGGAAATGAAAACGTACTGATACTTTCCTGGGAAGCAGATTGTTTCACTAATCAGGTATTTTCCCTAAGAGAGGGACACCACAGTGATCAAATACTATTGCTCTGGCAAGGAAAAAATATTAACAACAAACCAACCAAAGAAACAAATAAGTAAAAAAAAACCCAAAAAACAAAAACCCTCACAACAATTAAAATACCATAATGTAACAGTAATGTTCTTCAAATTACACTGTGTATTACTGAAATTTTCCATACTCAAATTTATTTTTGTTTGTAGTATCAGATGTACAGTTGTACTGGATATTTATATTTTTAGATATTTAGCATGCAGCTGACCAAGTCTTTGTTCATTTGAGGGAGTGCATATGTAAGGATTGTAACTGTAGGGTAAATTAACTCTGTTGAATTATTTCTGAAGTTGTTTGTATCCAATGAAATATAAGACATATGTTTTAGTTACATATATTTAAAACTGTTCTGCTCTTGCTATATGTTTTTTTCACATTGCTTTTTCACAGCTTTACACTTAACTACACTTAAACAAAAGATGGATACATTACCTGTGAATACATTATTCTTAGCAAATCTGAAACCACATGTTTGTTTAAATCATTAGTGAATAATAAGCTTGGGTTGACTTTGGCTTTTTTCTTCCTTTGAAGAAAACCACTGATCTGTAGAATCTATGTTTGAAAATGGCAGTTTACATATTTTGTTGTTCTTTCCAAAAGCCCAGAAACTTGCTTATAAGAAAGTCAGGGTTTTAATAATAAGTTCAAATTACTGATTCAGGGTAACATTTTGATACTGTTTCTTCTAACAGAGTATAATATACACACATCATTGCAGAAACAAGCAGACGTTTTTCTCTTATTTCATTGTTAATGCTTGGTGTTATTCAATGCTTTTGATCTATCATTCTTCTCCTAAAAAAACTCTTATTATAATACTAGTTGGTTCCGTGTAAAAGGAATATTTTAATTAATGAAATTTAATTTCAGAACTACCTATTAAACATTACTTGACAGAATGGCTGTAGGGAAGTCAAATTAATTACAAATTACAGTCCATATAATTAATTTACATTTATATATATGATAAATTCTAAAATTATGCCTTGAATTATATGTATCTTTAAAAACAAGGTCTTTTTATATAAGTAGTAATTCAAAATTGAAATAATGCATATGCAGAATAAGCAAGTTAGCTTTCATCAAAATATAAATCATATTTTGTCATTTGTTTATTGGTACTCTATAACTAAAAATTATTGGGAGAAAAGAAAAGCCTTAAAATGCAAATCTTCCAGGTGAATAGTTTAGAAATACTGATGAGCTTTAAATGTATTATTTTCTGCTGATTCAGATAGCACTCTTGATATGAAAATATATAGAGCAAATATTGGCTGAACACCAGCTGACTCTATTAAAAGAAAACTTTTCACTCTTGGGTACCACTTAAAATCTTCCTTGCACATTTTTTTACTACAAAAAATATTCTATTACATTTTTCTCTGATCACCACCTTTCTCATTAAAATTTTAAGCTACCTCATTAAAATCTTCAAGTCTACAGTTTTTCAAATCATGGCATTAATCCCTCCACATCAGTTAAATTGATTGAACAAATGATTTAAGGCCTATTTATGATTATTAAAGCATGTGTTTTCCACATTGGCTTTTATTTCAATATTTTGTTTCCTGTTTCCTGTGTGAACTCTGGAAGCAGGAAGCTGGAAGGGATACACTACGTTTGTATTAATGCCACCCAGCCTTGGAGAATCATGAACACTGCTCCAGCGAGTCACCATTTTGAAGATGGGCCAGATGTGTGGCAGTATTATGGTGGGCAGGGAAGCCTCAAAATAACATGCTACAATCTGCCTATGACTCATCAGCATATGTGTATGTGTGTGTGTGTGTGTCCCCAAGCAATGTTTTCGGCCAAATGGTGCTTAAAAATACTGACAATATTTTACTTCAGCTTGAATCTTGTGATTATCAACTGTGGATTTTCAAGAAAGAATGCAAAAAGGCAAATGACTAAAAGCATATGTAACTAATTGAGGGCTGTAGTCCTCAAGGACTAGGAGTAGTTAACTAGGAGCACAAATTGGGGATATTGCTGCATTAACTTAAATAGAACCCTGGGAAATAACCATTTAAAAAATACAGATTTGTTGAACTAGTTGGTGTAGTTAGATAATAGAAAGACAAGCACTTGTCTTTTTGTTCTTCCTGCCAGTGTTATGATCTTCCTTACAATGATGAGCTATTATGCTTTTCTGGGATTATCCCAAAAAAGACGTTATCCTCATTCCCTAGTCTGAAATGCTAAAAGGACATTGGGGTCACAGACACATAAATAGTAAAGCATTTCAAAGAGAATTATGGATTCACTTTTACAGTTTCCTAAGCTCTTATTCTAATGCTGTGATTTTACCATATTAGGAGAGATCTTTATTTTTCATGTATTTGATTGACATTTTTACTTTGTGTCTTCACATTTTTTGGAGAAGTTCTTGGCAGAGGCTTGGAGTGGGGTTCTGGCTTTTACAAAATAATTCTGAGGTCATCCTTCCCCTGTGGGGAAGTAGAAAGAAAGAGTCTTGAGGAAGCAGCTTAAATTTGGGACTCAAATGCTTATTTTAGAAAATAGGGAAAATGACAGGAGTAGACAGAGCATCTTTTCTGAGAGATGCCTATGGTGCTGCAACAGGAGACACACTCTTCTTTCCCCCTTCTAAGGATGGTGGCATGGACTTTCAGTGTGAACAAGGATAAAATATTTTGCTTAGAAAATCCAGTGCATTTTATTTATTTAAAAATTTTAATAGTCAAATAGAGCATGTAATCATATACTTCCAATATTCAAAAAGTACAAAGTTATGTAGTGAAAACTTTGTCTTCTCTAGACCTCCCATTACTTAGTTCTTCTTGTAAGGAGCAAATGTGAATTTCTTCTGTAGCCTTCCAAGCAAATTTATATGTATATTTTTTCTTCTCTTTTACATAAATGGTAGTATTACATACCCATTGTTCTGTATCTTACTTACAACATATGTTAGAACTCTTATTCATACAAAAAAAGTCCCCATTCTGTTTTTATGGTTGCATAGTATTCCACTGTGAAGGAGTGTTGTTTAATCAGTTGACTATTGACAAATGTTTAGGTTGCTTAAAATCTTTTTTCCCCTTAAAAGAATGCAAGAGGCTTGTGCATTGCTGCTGGGGATGAAAGGTGATGCAACCACTGTAGAAAACAGTTTGGTGGCTCCTCAAAAAGTTAAACATAGAATTACCATATGATCCAGCAATCCACTTCCAGGTATATAACTAAAAGAATTGAAAGCAGGGACCCAAACAGATACCTGTACGCTGATGTTTGTAGTAGCATTATTCACAATAGTCAAAGGGTGGAAATAACCGAAATATCCATAAACATAAATGGATAAAGTGTGGTATATACATACAATGGAGTAATCCTTCAGCCTTAAAATAGAAAGGAAATTCTGATACATGCTGCAAGATGAATGAAACTTGAAAACATTATTCCAAGTGAAATAAGCCAGACATAAAAGGACAAATATTATATGACGCCACTTAAATGAACTAACTAGGATAAACAAATTCATAGAGACAGAAAGAAGATTAGTGACTACCAGGGGCTGGTGGGGGGTGGGGGGAAAATGGGAAGTGATTGTTTAATGGGTACAGGGTTTCTGTTTGAGAAGGTGAGTAACTTCTGGAAATGGTGGTGATGGTGATAAAATAGTATTAAATGTACTTAACAGCACTTTCTTGTATACTTAAAAATGGCTTAAATGGTAAACTCTATGTTATGCATATTTTAACATAATGAAACAAATAGCCAAAAAATCCCCCATTTTGCATGCATGAAGTGTATCCTCTTGATAAATTTGTAGGGTGTGAAAATATATGTGCATTCTAATAGTTACTTACCTTTCTATTAATTGTGTATTAGGTTGCCTGTTTCCTAATAATGTGTTTAATTAAACTTCTCTGTTTGGCAAACTGATAGGTGAAAAACAACTTTTTTTGTAATGAATGAAATAAAATGTGCTTGTAAACTTCCTTGAGGGGCCAGAATTG
Organism: Smutsia gigantea; assembly: GCA_032199065.1. Classification (NCBI taxonomy): domain Eukaryota; kingdom Metazoa; phylum Chordata; class Mammalia; order Pholidota; family Manidae; genus Smutsia; species Smutsia gigantea. The sequence goes on along the minus strand of JAVSCE010013550.1, from coordinate 4,466 downwards.
GAATCCCATTGGTCGACAGTGTATGAATGTGGAACATGGGGCACGTTAGATTGAATGGTAACATTATTTATTTATTTATTTATCTATTATTAATATACAGTTACATGAGCAACATTATGGTTACTAGACTCCCCCTATTATTAAGTCCCCACCACATACCCCATTGTAGTCACTGTCCATCAGCGTAGTAGGATGTTACAGAATCACTACTTGTCTCCTTTGTGTTAGAACGCCTTTCCCGTATCTGCCAACACCACCCCCATCCCCTCTACAATATGTGTGCTAATTGTAATAGCCCTTTTCCCCCCTTATCCCTCCCTTACCACCCCTCTTTTCCAGTCTCTTTCCCTTTGGTAACTGTTAGTCTCTTGGGTTCTGTGAGTCTGCTGCTGTTTTGTTCCTTCAGTTTTTTCTTTGTTCTTATACTCCACAGATGAGTGAAATCATTTGATATTTGTCTTTCTCCACCTGGCTTATTTCACTGAGCATAATACCCCCTAACTCCATCCATGTTGTTGCAAATGGAAGGATTTCTTTTCTTCTTATGGCTGAATAATATTCCATTGTGTATAAATACCACATCTTCTTTATCCATTCATCTATTGATGGACACTTAGGTTGCTTCCATTTCTTGGCTATTGTAAATAGTGCTGCAATAAACATAGGGGTGCATCTGTCCTTTTCAAATTGGGCTGCTGCATTCTTAGGGTAAATTCCTAGGAGTGCAATTCCTGGGTCAAATGGTATTTCTATTTTGAGTTTTTTGAGGAACCTCCATACTGCTTTCCACAATGGTTGAACTAATTTGCAGTCCCACCAACAGTGTAAGAGGGTTCCCTTTTCTCCACATCCTCGCCAACATTTGTTGTTGTTTGTGTTTTGGATGTTGGCCATCCTCACTGGTGTGAGGTGATATCTCATTGTGGTTTTAATCTGCATTTCTCTGATGATTAGCGATGTGGAGCATCTTTTCATGTGCCTGTTGGCCATCTGAATTTCTTCTTTGGAGAAGTGTCTATTCATGTCCTCTGCCCATTTTTTAATTGGATTATTTGCTTTCTGTTTGTTAAGATGCATGAGTTCTTTATATATTTTGGATGACAACCCTTTATCAGATACGTTTTTTATGAATATATTCTCCTATACTGTAGGATGTCTTTTTGTTCTACTGATGGTGTCCTTTGCTGTACAGAAGCTTTTCAGCTTGATATAGTCCCACTTGTTCATTTTTGCTTTTGTTTCCCTTGCCCGGGAGATATGTTCATGAAGAAGTTGCTCATGTTTATGTCCAAGAGATTTTTGCCTATGCTTTTTCTAAGAGTTTTATGGTTTCATGACTTACATTCAGGTCTTTGATCCACCTTGAGTTTACCTTTGTGTATGGGGCTAGACAGTAGTCCAGTTTCATTCTCTTACATGTAGCTGTCCAGTTTTTCCAACACCAGCTGCTGAAGAGGCTGTCATCTCCCCATTGTATATACAAGGCACTTTTATCAAATATTAATTGACTGTATATATTTGGGTTAATGTTTGGATTTTCTATTCTGTTCCACTGGTCTGTGGGTCTGTTTTTGTGCCAATACCAAATTGTCTTGATTACTGTGGCTTTGTAGTAGAGCTTGAAGTCAGGGAGTGTAATTCCCCCTGTTTTATTCCTCCTTCTCAGGATTGCTTTGGCTATTCGGGGTCTTTTGTGGTTCCATATGAATTTTAGAATTATTTGTTCCAGTTCATTGAAGAAAGCTGTTGGTAGTTTGATAGGGATTGCATTGAATCTGTAGATTGCTTTAGGTAGTATAGCCATTTTGACAATATTTATTCTTCCTAGCCAAGAGCATGGGATGCATTTCCATTTGTTAGTGTCCTCTTTAATTTCTCTTAGGAGTGTCTTGTAGTTTTCAGAGTACAGGTCTTTCACTTCCTTCGTTAGGTTTATTCCTAGGTATTTTATTCTTTTTGATGCAATTGTGAATGGAATTGTTTTTCTGATTTCTCTTTCTGTTAGTTCATCATTAGTGTATAGGAAAGCAACAGATTTCTGTGTGTTAATTTTGTATCCTGCAACTTTGCTGAATTCAGATATTAGTTCTAGTAGTTTGGGAATGTAATCTTTAGGGTTTTTTATGTACAGTATCATGTCATCTGCAAATAGTGACAATTTGACTTCTTCTTTACCAATCTGGATGCCTTGTATGTCTTTGTTTTGTCTGATTGCTGTGGCTAGGACCTCCAGTACTATGTTGATTAACAGTGGAGAGAGTGGGCATCCTTGTCTTGTTCCCGATCTTAGATGAAAAGCTTTCAGCGTCTCGCCGTTAAGTATGATGTTAGCTGTGGGTTTGCCATATATAGCCTTTATGATGTTGAGGTACTTGCCCTCTATACCCATTTTGTTGAGAGTTTTAATCAGGAATGGATGCTGAATTTTGTCAAATGCTTTTTCAGCATCTATGGAGATGATCATGTGGTTTTTGTTCTTCTTTTTGTTGATGTGGTGGATGATGTTGATGGATTTTCGAATGTTGTACCATCCTTGCATCCCTGGGATGAATCCCACTTGATCATGGTGTATGATCATCTTGATGTATTTTTGAATTCGGTTTGCTAATATTTTGTTGAGTATTTTTGCATCTACGTTCATCAGGGATATTGGTCTGTAATTTTCTTTTTTGGTGAGGTCTTTGCCCGGTTTTGGTATTAGAGTGATGCTGGCTTCATAGAATGAGTTTGGAAGTATTCCCTCCTCTTCTATTTTTGGAAAACTTTAAGGAGAATGGGTGTTATTTCTTCTCTATATGTCTGGTAGAATTCAGAGGTGAATCCATCAGGCCCAGGGGTTTTGTTCTTGGGTAGTTTTTTGATTACCAATTCGATTTCGTCACTGGTGATTGGTCTGTTTAGTTTTTCTGTTTCTTGCTTGGTCAGTCTTGGAAGGTTGTATTTTTCTAAGAAGTTGTCCATTTCTTCTATGTTTTCCAGCTTGTTAGCATATAGATTCTCATAATATTCTCTTATGATTCTTTATATTTCTGTGGGGTCCGTCGTGACTTTTCCTTTCTCATTTCTGATTGTGTTTATGTGTGTAGATTCTCTTTTTATCTTAATAAGTCTGGCTAGGGGTTTATCTATTTGGTTTATTTTTTCAAAGAACCAGTTCTTGGTTATATTGATTTTTTTCTATTGTTTTATTCTTCTCAATTTTATTTATTTCTTCTCTAATCTTTATTATGTCCCTCCTTCTGGTGACTTTGGGCCTCATTTGTTCTTCTTTTTCCAATTTCAGTAATTGTGTCTTTAGGCTATTCATTTGGGAATGTTCTTCCTTCTTTAAATAGGCCTGGATTGCAATATACTTTCCTCTTAGAACTGCCTTTGCTGCGTCCCACAGAAGTTGTGGCTTTGTGTTGTTGTTGTCATTAGTCTCCATATATTCTTTGATTTCTGTTTTGATTTGGTCGTTAACCCATTGATTAATTAGGAGAGTGTTGTTAAGTCTCCATGTATTTGTGAGCCTTTTTGATTTCTTTCTAAAATTTATTTCTAGTTTTATGCCTTGGTGATCTGAGAAGTTGGTTGGTAGGATTTCAATATTTTTGAAATTGCTGAGGTTCTTTTTGTGGCCTAGTATGTGGTCTATTCTGGAAAATGTTCCATGTGCACTTGAGAAGAATGTGTATCCTGTTGCTTTTGGGTGCAGAGTTCTGTAGATGTCTGTTGGTCCATCTGTTCTAATGTGTTGTTCAGTGCCTCTGTCTCCTTACTTATTTTCTGTCTGGTTGAGCTGTCCTTCTGGAGTGAGTGGTGTGTTGAAGTCTCCTAAAATGAATGCATTGCTGTCTATTTCCTCCTTTAATTCTGTTAGTATTTGTTTCACATATGCTGGCGCTCCTGTGTTGGGTGCATATATATTTATAATGGTTATATCTTCTTGTTGGTTGACCCCTTTATCATTATGTAATGTCCTTCTTTATCTTTTGCTACTTTCTTCATTTGAAGTCTATTTTTGTCTTATACAAGTACTGCAACACCTGCTTTTTTCTCTTTGTTGTTTGCATGAAATATCTTTTTCCATCCCTTCTCTTTTAGTGTGTGTATATCTTTGGATTTGAGGTGAGTTTCTTGTAGGCAGCATATAGATGGGTCTTGCTTTTTTATCCATTCTGTTACTCTGTGTCTTTTGATTGGTTCATTCAGTCCATTTACATTTAGGTTGATTATTGATAGGTATGTACTTATTGCCATTGCTGGCTTTAGATTCGTGGTTACCAAGGGTTCAAGGGTTGCTTCGTTACTATCTAACAATCTAACTTAACTTTCTTGTTAAGTTATTGTAAACACAGTCTATGTTTCTTTATTTCTCTCCCTTCTTATTCCTCCTCCTCCATTCTTTCTATACTAGGTGTTTTATTCTTTGCCTTTAGTTAGTATTTGGATGGTCTGCTTTCTTTGCTATGATTTTTTTCTCT